>OZ012694.1:42049050-42054050 GCA_963942565.1 Maea johnstoni | reverse complement strand
AACGCTATACTCCTCTGGATTATCTAGCGGTGTAGCCTGGTCGCCGCTATATATAAATGTGGGACATTGTTGAGGGTTGTCTAGGATGCTTCTGCAACTGTAAGACCACTTGGAACTATTCGTAAAAAATGGAATTTCGCGTCGGTTCCGGGTTTCGATCTTGTCGTTATATGACCCAAGTTGTTGATTGCAAATCCTTCCTTTTTTGCAAACTTCGAAAACGCTTTAATCTCAAGTTATGAGCTACACGAATGAACTGATTACAGTGATGTAGCATGAAAAGGTATGCAAGATAAAGTAACCTTTCGGATAAGGTATGCTTTTTTACTATACATAATTGCTCAAGGACTTATACCTTTCGAAATGTGTTTGTGCATTCTTTTTATATTAAGCACCCTCTAGTTTTACAGAGATTTAATCTGTAAAATGATTTGAACTAATGATCAATGCTGCCATTGACCTATTTGATGTGTATCAAAAAACCTTGCTAGAATATTTGCGGCAATTTAACTGGGTCGACATCCATTTCATAAGCAATATATGTATATAGTTTATTGACTACGACACCTGCCATGTAAGTACATTTTGACTAAAGTTCAAGAAACAGTATATAATATAAACGGCAACTTAACAAAAGAATGTATATATATATACATGTATATATATATATATATATATATATATATATATATATATATATATATATATATATATATATATATATATATATATATATATATATATATATATATATATATATATATATATATATATATATATATATATATATATATATATATATATATATATATATATATATATACTACATGTTACACGAGAAAAAGAGTTCATTACATAGCATATACAAAGCATAAAGGGATTCGCTCAGAGTCCGTGTGAAGAGCGGTCTGTGATGTGTAATACCACTCTGCCATGGAGGTAACACTGCCACTTCGCCGTCAGGGGATAGATCAGGTTCAGAGATAGGTGAGCTTCGTACATAGCACCACGCTCATTTCAACAGTATCGTTAAGCTTGACCGTACGTTATTGTGTTTAGGGCGTACATAAAGAGATGTCACGATCATGCACCAAGGTGCCCTTTTAGCAGCACGTGTGCAGCGGGTGGTTTTCATTATGGAGTCGTGATTAAAAGCATACCGTTTCATTTGGCCTGCAGGCACAATCAGGCTCACATGACAAACACGTCAGTATAACAAACCCTGGGGTACCGTATCGAGTTGACACAATCCCCACCTTACCAATATGGTGACGGTTCATGGCCATTAGTAATGGAGACGCCGTGTCCCCCGTGGATTACTTATGATGGTAATAAACACGTTTTAATCAGTACCATAAAAGTGTGCTTACTTGCAGCTGAGGACATAACTCTCTCTCTCTCTCTCTCTCTCTCTCTCTCTCTCTCTCTCTCTCTCTCTCTCTCAACACACACGGACGTATGTTTGTATGTATGTGTGTATGTATATATGTATGTATGTATGTGTGCATGCATGTATGGATGCATGTATGTATATATGTATTATGTATGTATGTATTTCCTTAACAATTTTACATGTATAAAATTTAAAAAGGAAAACGCATTGAATATGCCGTGAATGGCGTCGTTGTCCACCTCATTGCTCTATGGGCTCGTTTTCCATAACTATCATTTCGCTTTAGGGAAAAACCTCCTCCGTATAAAAACATTGCAGCAGGGCAATGAGATTGGCAAGTAATCTGGTGCGGGGGGACCGGTAGCAGCTGTCTCTAGGCCGCCCACTGTGCTGCCGGTTATTGCCTGTTTTCATTTCGCTAATTCTCATTGATTGTACGTATTGATTGGCACGTTTTCAGCTACTTCAAGTCAAGTAAGCTGTCCTTACTGCTAAATTAATATCGAGAATGATTGATCAACTTTCTAATGAAAAATCCATCCATCCATCATCCAAAACCAGTAATGTGTGTGTGTGTGTGTGTGTGTGTGTGTGTGAGAGAGAGAGAGAGAGAGAGAGAGAGAGAGAGAGAGAGAGAGAGAGAGAGAGAGATGTATCACATCTGACGAAATTTACTTCATTATTGAACAAATCCAAGTGAAACCTTTTCAGATGTCCTGCAAGCAACAAATAAAAAAAATTTAAAATCGAAAACAACAAAGAAATTTACCTAACCTGGTACTAGTAATCTTCCACAAAGGGTTTTATTCTTGGTGAGGATCTTTATTCTTCCATGAGCCCGTTGCTTTATTTATATGGTCAATCTGTGGAGCTAGTACTCAGTGATACTGACCTAGCTACGTTCATTGAATAAACAACTTCACAGACTTGTGTATTTGCAATTTTACTCCAAATGTTAGAAACATCGCACTAGGCTTTCTTTAAAACGGTTATGATATAAGATAGTTTTGATATGCTTTCATAGAGAGCAGTATAGAGTACTGCCATGTAAAACAAACATATAGCCTAGAATAGTCATGATGTAGAAGAAGAAGAATTTCCCATTTCCGAACATTTCAAATCTACAGAGCCGTCGAACTGACAAAACAAAATGTTGTTCAGGTTTGTCTAGAGACTAGACAAGCAATTAGAAAGTAGGAAGAAGATATTTGCCTTTGTCTAATTACCCTCTATATTAAAAACACATTTTCAGGAGAAGTCACTGGTTCCTGCTGACTCTTCTCCAGTCATTTTAGTTATGCTTGAAATGAGATGAAGAACCAGCTCTTAACATTTCCCAACAAAAGTATTACATTACAACAGTTATCAACCCTTTAATAGATAGATAAAAATAGTATACCACTAACTAACTTCAAATGTGTTTTTATATCGTGACATACGCAAAGTAAATAATTTTCGAAAATGTGACCCAATCACGATCGACGAATGACAAATGCGGGACAGCGCTCGATTAATAGCCATGAATATTTCTTTCAATAGAAATATTCTAAACTATTTACAATTTCGATAAAGTTAAAGTTGAACAGTTTTATTCAATCAAATAACTTGCAAAAGTTAATTAGGTCAACTACTCGAAGCACATTACTGTACTCCAATCTACCTATATAAGTAGCATCATTGGCAAGACTAGGGCAAGCACAACCGATGGTTGTTGCGCTTCCCTGGTCTTCCTTCCGATACGTCATCAGATCGGGAGAGCGAGGGGATTGCTAATTTTGAGTGAGTGTGTCGGTGGTTCGTCCCGATACCCTCCACTGACCTTGACCGTGGCCTGCCGTCTGGACCACGGCGTTGCCAATGACTGCTAGCCGTCTCGTGTCCCTGTCCGAATTTTGAGTCCCTGCTGGCGCATGAAAGATTGATGCCTTTGACATAAGACCAAGCGGCGGATTGGTTTCCCTATATATCATCCATACCTAATTCCTCCACCTGTTACAACTGCCGAAATACGCCCTAGCCGCAATTTGGCTGAAGAAAACTGACAAAAAATGAAAATTCCAAATTCTGGTCTCAACGTGTTCCTGAGCGGCAGCACAGGCAGGGTCTACCAACTGCAAGTTCGCAGTTCGTGTAGAATGCGATACCTTCACTATTCTACCCTCGAGAATACTCGTAGTTTCATTAAAAGAATTGCCAAACGAAAAAAAAAAGAAGATTTTTCTAATTCCTCCACCTGTTACAACTGCCGAAATACGCCCTAGCCGCAATTTGGCTGAAAAAACTGACAAAAAAATGAAAATTCCAAATTCTGGTCTCAACGTGTTCCTGAGCGGCAGCACAGGCAGGGTCTACCAACTGCAAGATCGTAGTTCGTGTAGAATGCGATACCTTCACTATTCTACCCTCGAGAATACTCGTAGTTTCATTAAAAGAATTGCCAAACAAAAAAAAAAGATTTCTCTAATTCCTCCACCTGTTACAGCTGCCGAAATAAGCCCTAGCCGCAATTTGGCAGAAAAAACTGACAAAAAATGAAATTCCAAATTCTGGTCTCAACGTGTTCCTGAGCGGCAGCACAGGCAGGGTCTGCCAACTGCAAGATCGTAGTTCGTGTAGGATGCGGTACCTTCACTACCCTACCCTCGAGAATACTCGTAGTTACCCTCTATATTAAAAACACATTTTCAGGAGAAGTCACTGGTTCCTGCTGACTCTTCTCCAGTCATTTTAGTTATGCTTGAAATGAGATGAAGAACCAGCTCTTAACATTTCCCAACAAAAGTATTACATTACAACAGTTATCAACCCTTTAATAGATAGATAAAAATAGTATACCACTAACTAACTTCAAATGTGTTTTTATATCGTGACATACGCAAAGTAAATAATTTTCGAAAATGTGACCCAATCACGATCGACGAATGACAAATGCGGGACTGCGCTCGATTAATAGCCATGAGCGGCGATTAAACAAGATGCAAATACACCCACAGAGGTGTAAAAGGTACCTAATTCGGTAATGTGACAAAATTATGAATATTTCTTTCAATAGAAATATTCTAAACTATTTACAATTTCGATAAAGTTAAAGTTGAACAGTTTTATTCAATCAAATAACTTGCAAAAGTTAATTAGGTCAACTACTCGAAGCACATTACTGTACTCCAATCTACCTATATAAGTAGCATCATTGGCAAGACTAGGGCAAGCACAACCGATGGTTGTTGCGCTTCCCTGGTCTTCCTTCCGATACGTCATCAGATCGGGAGAGCGAGGGGATTGCTAATTTTGAGTGAGTGTGTCGGTGGTTCGTCCCGATACCCTCCACTGACCTTGACCGTGGCCTGCCGTCTGGACCACGGCGTTGCCAATGACTGCTAGCCGTCTCGTGTCCCTGTCCGAATTTTGAGTCCCTGCTGGCGCATGAAAGATTGATGCCTTTGACATAAGACCAAGCGGCGGATTGGTTTCCCTATATATCATCCATACCTAATTCCTCCACCTGTTACAACTGCCGAAATACGCCCTAGCCGCAATTTGGCTGAAGAAAACTGACAAAAAATGAAAATTCCAAATTCTGGTCTCAACGTGTTCCTGAGCGGCAGCA
>OZ012694.1:42044850-42048850 GCA_963942565.1 Maea johnstoni | reverse complement strand
CTGAGGCAGTGTCTCTATATTCAATCTAGAATAACAACATTTAGAATACATCAAATACATGTTCAGGTTGTCTATAAGAAATAAATTAACAAAATTTGATTCAACTGTGTTTTCCATCTTAATGTATGTATATGAAAACAAGGATATATGGTTCCCAATCTTGAATGGTAGAAGTCACGTATTGTGTGAGTTAGACGTAACGTAACGCACGATTGGAGTGATCAATGACGTATTGAAATACATGTCAGGCAAACAAATATTAAGTTTTTAGTTGCACGGAGGTGAAGTACTATTTTTTACAAATAGATGTTTTTCGACTTGGGGATTTCTCTGTGACTTCTAAGAACCTCAACGCAGTACCAGACACTATTATGTGCAAAGTAGTTATGTGGTCATGTAGAAGAATTGGAGAATATTGCACAATGCTGACACATTATCACAATGAGAAACGTGAAAGTAAAAATTAAGTTTATATTTAACAAGAAGTGTTCTCATGAAACCGCACTCGGTCCAAATGTATAGCTATGACACTGAGGGTCGTTTCAGGTTACATGACAGGGCTGTGATCTTTACTCAGGCTGGTGAGAAATGGATATCAATATGCTGTGTATAGTAAATACTCGATGAGTCACTACAGAGACATATTTTTTCACTATAGACACAATGATATATTTATCCATTCGTCCCTAGATTGCGCTAGATAACAAATTATCAACGCGAAAAAGTACTTTTTGTTTATTGCGAGTTTTTTCCTGGATGAATATTGCTAGTTGGCAAACAAAAAAACATAATTAATTCTCAAAATAACTTTTCTAATACCTATGTATGAATTACTTTGAATGTACCTCACTTGAAATACTATACAATTTGAAAGAACATTTATTAGAATTGTAGTAAACATTTGGCAAACAATGGATAATATGCTATCAAATGTAAGGAGAGGAATTAGTGTATTGCAGTTGTATAAACAAGTGGATTGTAACTTGGTATTTACTTACAAACATATGCAGCTGTGGAAGACATGGTGATGCATGCTTCTGGTTTAAACCATTCAATATATCCTGCGGAGGTAGACACAATAATGAGGTACACTACTCTCGGAGTAAATCTTCTAAGTCTGTGCACATTAACCCTGTAATTTTCCAAATCAATAATCGAAACGAATACAAACTGTGCTGTGGTCCCATATCTTGAATTGAGTATATATGTATTACATATATATATATATATATATATATATATATATATTATATATATATATATATATATTATATATATATATATATATATATATATATATATATATTTATGTATATACATATATATATATATATATATATACATATATATATATATATATATATATATATATATACATATATATATATATATATATATATATATATATATATATATATATATATATATAATATATTATATATATATATATATATATATATATATATATACGATACGACACACCTTTTAGCATGCGCATTCGTATTATGAAAAAAGCCTTTTCCAGCGTTCAGATTAATCCAAAACCAAATCATTTGACAGAAATATATTTCAAACATCTTAAACTAACCAAGGCGGTTTAGACAAATGTCTTAATAAACATATTGTTAACATAATTTATTTGTCAATCAAGATTGCTTACTGATTGTGCTGAGAGGGGTTTCCTCAGCATGAGAGTGATCGTCCTGTAAATATTTGAACTCCATACATACTGAGCTGTAAATTGCATTATAAATCTCATGTATAGAGTACTTGTTGCACACGAAACGAGGTGGTTTTATCACTATTTTACCAGTAAACACTGCTATGATGGTCTACCATACTGTATCATATACGGCTCGATCATAGACTTGAAGTTAAAGGTTGACCTATATAGCCAAATGGTTACTTCTCTTTTCTCTGGGTTTGTGTTACATCAATTGAGAACTAATTCATTGAAAAGGATTGCCAGCAGAACGCATGCGTGTGACCGAATGTGAGTTGAGAATGAATGTTGTGATTGCTAGGCTTGCATCAAACATACTTTTACTTTTATCGATAAGAAATTACAGAGCAAAAATGATATGTCCAATTAGCTAGGATATCTTACAGACACTGCGTTCTGAAGTCCAGAGTGCCAAATGAATTTAGTACCATGTACTGATGTGAAACGGGACATTTTTCTCAGAACCAGCTAAAGAGTCGTTATGCCATACTACCTCGCAATGCAAAATGCCAAATTGCTAATAATTTTTTGTGGCGTTTGCCCATAATAAACACAAACAACTTATTTGTAGAATTCACTGTCCTATAGGTTAATCATTCGACTGGTCTTGACCAATTACAAGCCATTTTAACCATCATGTGACTGACATTGACCAATCACTGGTTGTAGATTGAGTATGATCAGGTCAAACTTGTTTACTTGATAGGCATTGACTAATTTCATGCTGACAGTCTTTCATTCTTAGTGATAAAAAAAGGTTTTCTCTGAATGAACCATCAATCTTTTGACATTTTGAAAAAACTAAATAATATAACATTCGAATCTTATACTTGAAACTAACCAAACTCTTTCAAAATATGTAAATACAAACATTTATTTCGTTTCAGGCTTAATATACTCAAAGTCATTGAAGTAAATCTTTGACAGATTGTTTTGATTTGATTATCGGTATCGTAAAGATATTCTCAAAACTATCCTTACTGCCTAAATGTAAGACCATATCATAGGCTTTTCAGCCTCGGTACTTTTTGCTGGCAAATAAGATATCCCGGATATGTGATAACTTTTCTTGTATATAGGCGGATGTGGGCATTTGGTCTTGATAGGAGTACATGCTTTTAGAATTGGATGGATGAGGATGGTTAGAATGGTATTGCGAAAAGGTAGTGTCAGAACAGGTCAGATAGCATAGAGAGATTTATGTAATAAAAGTTTGGCACCCGACATTTTGATGGATAGGTAACATAGTAATTTAATATTTTTGGTCTAATCAGTTTTACTCTATGAACAGATTTGGCGCAGATGAGCAATATGCTCACTTGCCCCTCTCGAAAATAGCGAGATTATGGCACTCCCCAAACCCCCTGGAGACCCTAGGTTGCCGCAAAGAGCAGGTTAGAACCGAACCCTGTGTGTGTGTGTTGTCTGAGCGAGTGCCTAGTCTCAGATATACGCGGCGGCGAGAAGAGATAAACAACTCAGTTGATTTCATTGATTTTGTGACAAAGGCAGCTTTAGGCGGAAGTGACTGACCACAGTCTCTGTGTCGTGTATGCACATTTGCCGCAATCACTCCAGTTCTGCGGCTCCACCAATGGCGGACTGGATTCTATGCTACTCCTCACTCAAATGCCACTAGTAACCTTTGCATTGCAGAACCTTGAAACAAAGAAATGCGTTTCGACAGCCGTTTTAGTTGCCCAACAATCTTTCTTAAAACAGCCTGGCTGCCAGTCTAGTGGGTGATGCGCTGTGCAAAGGCAACTAGAGTATTGCTTGAATTGGGCAGAAGATGAGAGAATATTATCACCTTTGGTCAGTTTTCACGCATACGTGTATTATTACTATTCCTAATATTATTATTATTATTATTATTATTATTATTATTATTATTATTATTATTATGTTGGCGATTATTCTGTTTATATTTTTGCCTTTTTTGGCAGAAAAAACAATCAGTCCCACTCAATGTTTATAAATTAGAATGAATCACGTCTAACAGTTTTCTCTTTATGGTTCTGCTCGTGGAATACAAGTTGAGTTCCGGGTCTGGAGGATTTAGCACGTGTTATGAATACATGAGCCTTTTCACTGGAGGGTGTATCTGATTGGTTCTCACAAACCTATCCCATGTATTCCACACCACACAGCACCCTTCTTGGTTTACACTACAGGAAGCCACTTCGAGGCCGCTTGGTTGTGATTTCAATGCATTTACGAATAAAAAAAATATTACAAATATCAATTGTGTTGTGTTGTTGTCCTTTTAGCATCGAC
>OZ012694.1:42022350-42037350 GCA_963942565.1 Maea johnstoni | reverse complement strand
ATCATCATGCATAGTTTTTAAACATGTTGAGGTCTTGTAAGCGAAAGGGACCTTAGCGTGGAAAAGGTTAAGCAGCTCTCTGTATAAGGTCTCCAAGCTCTAAGACCAGCAGTCGACGTTCCTTTCGCTACAAGCCAGCGTGCATGTTTCCAGGAGATAAATCAGAATCCAGCGTTATTTAGTATAGAGGTGAATGTATCCATAATGAGGCTAATCTTATCCCGCGACTTGCTCTGCTGTGGGCGAGCCTGTGTCAGGGCTGAGGCGGCGGGGCTAAAGGGAATTGCCTGTCGATTTTTAGCCGACTCTTGCCTCCTTCCGCCGGCTTAAGGGCTTACTTGATACGGCATTTCAAAGATGTATGTTCTCATGAATAACTTAGGCGACTACGTCTTGAGCTGGCTAAGCCTATTTTTAAGCGTTTCGCTGAGTTCGTGGTCACCATGAGAGTCGGAGGCATATGCTTAGCAATTGCCATGTCTTGCCATCTCTGCAAGAAAAGACTGTGAGTTCCAGCAAGCAAGCAAGCAGATGCATAACTAGATATATCGCGAATTTACTTTTCATAACTTTCAAATTTAGCCAGATTTACAAGCAATCGCAAAATGTCAATTGATAACAGTGCATGCCAGAGGATCTCTAACGTCTGCCAATGAATGCATGAAATATGTGAATCTTTCAATCGGCTTTTTAAAATGAAATTTTATAACTTGTAAATGTTCATATGTACTAGTTTCCTTACATTTAAAATCCTCATTATATTTCAAGTACATAGTCTTACATTGAGAAAAACACGTACCAAAAAACACACGATAGTTTGATGATAGTTAATAATACGGATACGTAATACTCTAAGTGTCACCTTTAGCTCTTGACACCAGAAGATTTTTTTCTCTTTTTTCACAACTATCAGGAACTGACTGAACAGTCCAGAGCATTGCCCATTATGTCTCACCTTTTGGACAGTGTCTAGTACATTTCGGAAACCAGCAGAGGCATGTGATAAAAGTGGCCAAAACTGTTTTCCTCCAGGGATTTCTATTTTCTCTGCTGGTTAGTTACAATGTATCATTATACCTCACCTGAATATTCTTGGTTCTGGTTGGTCAAGGGCCCTAGATTAATTGTCATGTTATACTCACTCCTTAGCGATAGGCTGTTGTACTTAACAGCGGGTTTTATTCAATTAAATAACACACAGCAACGGCGTGTGCTAATTGATCAGCACACAGCAACAGTGTGTGCTAATTGATTAGGACACGCTAGCCCGAATACCCGCGAGTTTGATGAGTGGCCTACCGGTGAAACTAGGTCAAAGAGGCAGACGAGTATTCATCCAAAATCTCTGTTTGTATTTTTCCCCTTTAGTGTTTTGATTTTTGCTTGGTATAATAAAACAAATATGACATCCCTTGAGATGACTGCCGCCTTCGAGTGACAGTGGAAGTTATTCCTGGTGTACACCCCACAGGAATGTGAAATTTGTATAATGATAAACATTACAACGATCAAGTACACTTGTTCACTAATACACTCAATTACACAGGGGCCTTGTTTTTCAGTATAAAGGTTCCCTGGGCGTATAATACTTGTGGAAAATAATCAAATTTAAGTTTGGGCCAAGGGCTCTGTTCTAATGTTCCTTTTTCTAGCGTATTATTATATAAAAAGAGAGCATCCATGAGTAGTTTTTTTTTTCAGATTTCCTAGAATATTTGGTAGCTAGGGCATTGTCTCACAAGACGTTTTTCTAGATCATACAAATTAACCAACATGACTGCCAATCATTAACGTGTGGTTTTTTGTGTAAGTATTCTACCTCTACTGACAACCTATCCGTTTCCCCAAAAGGTCAGCAGTTAAGCAATCAGTGACGCTGAGCTCATCATCTGTAATCCCACACTGACATCGTGCGCGGGAAAATGCTTGGTGGCCTGTCGATACACTGTGAGGCTCAGATCCCAGTAGATCTGCAAAAGACGGTTGGTCCGGTCGTCATATACTAGACATGTATGACGAGTAATTGATGCCAAACTAAACTGTTATTTATTATATAAATGTGTGATGTTGTGGGGACAGTCATAGATAAGTTAGAAGTCGAAAGTCAAATTCGTAATCGCAATGTTTGCTTCATAACTTCTTCTATCTGCTCAAGTGATATATCAAATTGCTGAATGTGACCAGAACACAAACAAATAAAAAAAAATAAGAAAACAAAACAAACGAACAAACAAACGAACAAACTCAGTGTCTATTCCGTGACGTATCGGATCACTAACGAATTAAATCTAAGAGGGACGAAAAGAACAAAGAAAAACAAGTAAGCCTTGACCTGATTTGTTTTTATCGCACAAGACGAGTATTGTCTTATTACCATGATAGCAATGTGCAAGCAATAGAGAGGATGGAAGGGGAAATCGTTAGTTCCGTTTTTATATTGGTTTTGCAATTTTGTGTAATACTTGACTTGCACTCAATGAGAACAACTCAGTCAACCGAAATGTTTTGTTTTCGCTTTAACTTTGTGACTTAGTAGTAACTTACTTTTAAAAAGGATTAAAAAGGATCTTGTTTTATCTACCCTTTATTCTTTCAACACTGATGCAATATATCATATTCTAACATTTCTGTTGTATCTAAAATATTCAAATCAAAAGTTTCATTTTGTATCCGAGAAAAGCTGCAGTCAATAAGCACACAATACAGGGTCAGGTCACTAGGCAAAATGGTCTTTCCTTGAACGTACTGCCAGCCTAAATCAGCGCATTGTCTATCGGATAAATAACAATATGCATATGCATGTATTCTGTTTAGCACTACTTTTATATTAAGGCAGTTTACAGTGTGACTACTTGTTACGCTGTAGTTTATTCGGATTCTTCAAAGAAATGCAATTCAAAAATAATAGCGCCATTTCTAACGCTAAGATCATGACTAAAACACACAAAATGTTAAGACAGTAAATGGCTGGATCAAGGTTAAATTTCGTCACGAAGGTGCCTTCCTCAAAATCTTTATTTCAACTTAGATGAGACTAATGAAATCTTAATTTTCCAATGTTATAATTATCACTTTTTTATGGAACGGCATCAAAAATACAAAGTTTGCGACGGTATTAATGTCAATGACGAGAAATCACGTTTTGATCCTAGATTTCGACTATACGTCTTGTTCATTATAAGAAATATTACGTCGATAAGTGATAACCTGTCACCAACTCAACATATCGCTGTGCTAGACTATATGGAAAACTGGTCGCTATATATAAATGTGGGACATTGTTGAGGGTTGTCTAGGGTGCTTCTGCAACTGAAAGACCACTTTGAACTATTCGTAAAAAAGGGAATTTCGTGTCGGTTCCGGGTTTCGATTTTGTCGTTATATGACCCAAGCTATTGAATGCGATTTTAAAGACAATTCCTTCCTTTCTTCCTAACTTCGAAAACGCTTTAATCTCAGGTTAATAGCTACACGAATGAACCGATTACAGTGATGTAGCATAATAAGGTATGCAAGATAAAGTAACCTTTCGGATAAGGTATGCTTTTTTACTATACATAATTGCTCAAGGGCTGATACCTTTCAACATGTGTTTGTGCTTTTTTGTGCAACTTAACAAAAGAATATACATATATATATATATATATATATATATATATATATATACTACATGTTACACTAGGAAAAGAGTTCATTACATAACATATACAAAGCATAAGGTGATTCGCTCAGAGTCCGTGTGGAAAGCGGTTTGTGATGTGCAAAACCTACTCGGCCATGGAGGTAACACTGCCACTTCGCCGTCAGGGGATAGATCAGGTTCAGATATAGGTCAGCTTCGTTCATAGCACCACGCTCATCTCAACAGTATCGTTAAGTCTGACCGTGCGTTATTGTGTTTAGGGCGTACATAAAGAGATGTTTCGATCATGCACCAAGGTGCCCTTTTAGCAGCACGTGTGCAGCGGGTGGTTTTTATTATGGAGTCGTGATTAAAAGCATACCGTTTCATTTGGCCTGCAGACACAATCAGACTCACATGCCAAACACGTCAGTATAACAAACCCTGGGGTACCGTATCGAGTTGACGCAATCCCCACCTTACCAATATGGCGACGGTTCATGGCCAGTAGTGTCCCTCGTGGATTACTTATGATGGTAATAAACACGTTTTTAATCAGTACCATAAAAGTCTGCTTACCTGCAGCTAAGGACATAACTCTCTCTCTCTCTCTCCTCTCTCTCTCTCTCTCTCTCTCTCTCTCTCTCTCTCTCTCTCTCTCTCTCTCTCTCTCTCTCTCTCTCTCTCTCCACACACACATGCACACACACGGACGTATGTATGTATATATGTATGTATGTATGTATGTATGTATGTGTGCATGCATGTATATATGCATGGATTCATGTATGTACGTATGTATATATGTATTATGTATGTATGTTTTCCTTAACAATTTTACATGTATAAAATTTAAAAAGGAAAACGCATTGAATATGCCGTTAGTGGCGTCGTTGTCCCCCTCAGTACTATATATGGATCGTTTTTCATAACTATTTTGCTTTAGGGAAACCCTATCCGTATAAAAACATTGCAATGAGATTGCCAAGTAATCTGGTGCGGGGGGACCGGTAGCAGCTGTCTCTAGGCCGCCCACTGTGCTCGCCGGTTATTGCCTGTTTTCATTTCGCTAATTCTCATTGATTGTACGTATTGATTGGCACGTTTTCAGCTACTTCAAGTCAAGTAAGCTGTCCTTACTGCTAAATTAATATCGAGAATGATTGATCAACTTTCTAATGAAAAATCCATCCATCCATCATCCAAAACCAGTAATGTGTGTGTGTGTGTGTGTGTGTGTGTGTGTGTGTGTGTGTGTGTGTGTGAGTGAGAGAGAGAGAGAGAGAGAGAGAGAGAGAGAGAGAGAGAGAGAGAGAGAGAGAGAGACGTATCGCATCTGACGTAATTTACTTCATTCATTATTGAACAAATTCTAGTGATACTTTTCAGATGTCCTGCAAGCAACAAAAAAGCGTGACACACTTACGGATATGTAAACGCTTGCCAATTTAGAATCGAAAACAACAAAGAAATTTACCTAACCTGGTACTTAGTAATCTTCCGCAGAGGGTTTTTATTCTTGTTGAGGATCTTTACTCTTCCATGAGGCCGCTGCTGTATTTATGTTGTCAATATGTGGAGCCCATACTCATTGATTCTGAGCTAACTTCATTCATTAAAAGAAGAAAAATTTCCCACACTTGTGTATTTGCAATTTTTCCGCAATTGTTAAAAACATAGAACTAGACTTTCTTAGCCACGGTAATGAATATATACTGATGTAGTATGACGGTTTGTTACGCTTGTATGGAGAGCAGTATATAATTAAACTGCCATATAAAACAATACCTATAATCTACACGCGAGGTTCCGGAACCCGCCGATAGGCGGCTTCAAACACGTCGATTGCCTTAGTGGAACGCCATGGATTCTTTCATTAGAGAAAACTTGGTTCTTCCAGTTATGTATGATAGCGTCCACTCTGTTTTGGTCAAACAGCATGGATACATTCAATGGACCAATTGTACTAAGAATACACTTAATAAATTAAATAACCTTTTTTAAATCAGTGAAATTAGCGATTTGACAGTTTTGATGACGTCACAAGTAATTGGAAGCTAATTATAATACGCGACGGTGGCGACGCGTAGCGGCGTTCATTTACACTACAGACCTGTAGTGTAAATGTACGCCGAACACGAACACGTTACAGTCAACCTCCCCCCCCCCCTTACTACACCCATTCTACTGCCGACACATGGCATCCAACCCTAGTTCCGAAAAACTCTGGATCAGTTATGATATAAAGGAAGAAGCATTACTGATTTCCGAATATGTCAAATCTACTGAGCCGTCGAACTGCCATCAACACAAGATATTGTACAGGTTTTTCTAGACACGAAAGAAACAATAAGTAAGGAGAAAGAAGATATTTGCCTTTGTATAAGTTATCTAAAAAAAAGCTAAGTCGCTCTACAAACAAGCGGTATTCTGAAAGTCTGTGTATGATGTCTTTGCAGCCGGGGGATCTCTTAAGACCGACTGTGGTGAGGACGGAATTTCTTCTCGAAAACATGTGCCTTTTATTGGGAATATGTTTTAATATGTGTGTTAACTATCGTCCTGCACTGTGTGGGGTAAGTAGGGGGTTGCCATATGCTTGGTATAGGTCGGTGGTTTACTCCGGGTACAGCAATATCCTCCAATATTCACACCTGGCTATAAGTCACTTCAAAGATGCCAATGATGAGATATTATTTCAGACACGTACTCTCCTCCCTTGCTCAATGTGTCAGGCTGTATTACACGAGACAAAAAAACTGTTTCCCCGTGATGGAATTTGGAGGAAGACAGTTGCTGGATTTCTCTGCAGGCTGGAAGCATATGATTCAATAAGGCGCCATATTCACTCTGAGCAGGATTAAGGTGTTTGTCTCTCTCTCTACCCCGGAGACGTTCCTTCACGACAGTAAATTGGATGAGCTGGGGTAAGAATGGGCGGCGTATGTAGATTGGACTCACCCACGGCTGCATACGCTCCAAATTACATCACTTGTTATTCACAGTCCACCTACAAGTGCCACGGCCAACGCGACGACGACGACGATGACGACGACGGCGACGATGACGACGACGACGAAGACAATACTGAGCTGCTGCACTAGTCGCATCCTTGGCGCGGAATTCGCTGTCACATAACTATCAACTCTAACTACTGTACCATTTAACATTACATTTTCTTTTTAGTCGTCACGTTTTCGTCACTTCCGCATATTCAAGACATGTTGTAACGAGTCAGAAATCCCAAAAACAAGTATCATTCTTTCTTTTGTTATTTTTGCGAACAGTCCCATACGGTCAAAGGTTTCCACTCTTTACAATAAATACTCAATGGGTCTAATATATTCTCTTCACGGGATGTCTCAAATGGTCTATTAAAGTCCAAAAGGTATAAAGTCTATTCTCTTTAAGAAGAGTCCCAAAAGGTATAAAGTCTCTCCTCTTTAATTACAGTCTCAACAGATCAGAAAGTCTCTTTTCTTTTTTACGAACAGTCTCATAAGGTCTAAATGCCCTTCTCCTTGCGCACAATCTCAAAAGGTCTGAAGTCTCTTCTCTTTTTACGAACAGCCTCAACAGGTGTGAAGAATAATGATATTTGTAGTAGTTTGCTATCAGTCACTCATGTACGTGAACAAACATACTCGTGTGTTAGTCCGCCTGTGCGCGTAATTTGTTTGACTTGTTCGTGGACTGGGTTGCCTACCGTATCGTTGGAGAGGCGACCTGTGAGACTACGAGATGAGCTACAACTAGATTATGAACACAGCATCATCTCACCACGTGGCGGGAGGGATTAAACTGAACATGAACCAACACGTGTGTAATAGCAGGCTTGTGAAGAACGTATCATACTATAAGGTCAAATGCAATGCTTGGTGAGCGCCGGCACCTGTGCTGCATGTGATAACATACATCTCCTATCGTGGTTAACCCTTGTGCTGCTGGCAGCTATTTTGCCAATACAAAATAATGCAAAATTCCTTTAGAAATTACTGGAACCCCGACACATGTGTGTATGTATCTTAATCGGCTACGCGGATTCAAACATGAAATACACATCATATAGTGGGCAATGTATAAATACAAAAAAAATATGCTAACACAACCAAAATGAAAAATAATAAATGGGTACTTATTTGTTAGTTTGCGTTATTTCATGTCTTATATTTTTGTAATTATTGAATATCATATGGCATTATCTAGCTTATTGTATTAGTATGGTTCTGTACATCGATGAAGTACAGTCAATAAAGATACTACTAATAATATGAGAGTACTCGGCGGGAGATATCCAATGAATACCAACATGGCAGGGTTTAGATGGTTTTTAAAAATCTTAGCGTCTTTGTGTTTTGGACGAAAATAGCCTCTACATTTGAATGGGTTTACCTCAACAACCGTCTCAAGACCAAAATACCAATGTAGGAACAACTTTATAAGTCTTAAACTAACGTTCAGTTATAAAAAGGTACTTCTTTTAATTATCTTAACTATATGTCGTATTGTCTGTGATATTCAAAATCATACACACATAGCATTGTCGTAATTCCTTCCTAGAATACCACGATGCACATCAAACGCTTTTAACCGTGTGCGATTAACCAGGATAATCGTCTTCTAATCACTACCATTTTTCAAGCCACTCTCTTATCATCGATATTATCCAATTTGTGTGCAATCAAAAATCCTTTTGATTGCCCCCATTTTCCTCAAAATAAGCTAGATAAATATAACTGCCATAATTCAGCTTTCTGTAGATTAATTGATGCATGTTAAATAGTAGTACAAATCGTTAAATGGCTGGAACGCTTACCAAATATGTCGTTCATAACCGAAACTTTGATTTCTCTCCGATTTTTCTCTACACCAGATTTTAACATCAGGCAATACACGCAGTTTATGTTCGTTTTTCAAAATTTAAAATGAATAATTACTTAGAAGACTCATTTCATCACAAGGAACACGCAGTCACTCTCTAAAGAGCTGTTAGTCCAGGGTGGTTTATAGATATCTCCCGTGTGTTGGACATATTATGCATCTTGGTTTAAAGGAACGCGATACAAAGAACCTATTACTAGTATGTCTTAATTTCTCGCCGTGTTTCCCCTCTGGGAGTCTCTGTCTCGCTATAGGCGTGTGAGTATGGTGGCAGTGACCTAGTTAGAAATGCATGAGACGCTGGTTTTGTCCGTATAGTCAGGTTTCCCTCATAACTGTTTGCATGCGACTGATCGTTAATCCTTGAATGGCGGAAAAAGTGCCAAATCCAGACTTCCAATCCGCGAGTCGATTACGTGATCCCAGGCAGAATTGCCTTACAGCTGCGCTGCATGTTGTGACGCATAAACGTTTAGGTTTTATTCTCCGTCCTGCATTTATCTGCGTGAGTGTTTCACGAGATTGGCAGTAGAAGTCATGCTTATTATCCGTGGGACACTCTCTCGTCTCCCAGGCCCTGGTGCTTATTGCGGACTCGATTGCCCCATAGCTATCTCTTAACGTCGGTAGTGCGTGTCTTAATATGAACAGAAATAAAAGAGCCATATCGAACCTATCCACCGATGGTAATGGCCACTTTCAGCAAACTCCATGGCATTTCAGAAATTGGAAGATACCAGTTTGTCACTATTTTTCCATTGCGAATTTTATCAGACGAGCGCTTGAGTGGCGATGGGATTGAATGGAAATTAGGCAGGTGCTACGAGGGATGTAAGAGGGGGGGGGGGAGGGGGGGGGCGAAGAGTAGATATGGCGGACAATCTGCTGCTAGTGCGACTATCGATAGATTGAGCATTTAGTCTCATCACTGTGTGGATTGAGCCATACGTGGTAATCAACCAGCTTGATACCCTGCGGTCACGACATCTACAGCCAGGAAACGTTGTTCAGACCACGAGGACTGTCTGTTTTTAGGAAGGTTATGGCTATGAAATGATGTAGTCATACATCAGTTATGGACACGACCATCTAATATGTAGACAGACATCCCAACTTCGATGGACCAAAAGTATATATTTTCATTTTCACGACCGCCTTTTAGGAGAGAAAAAAATAGAACTATTTTTCCCGACCATGTGAATGAGAGCAAATAAAACACATTTTACTTTAAATAGTTAGGGGTTAGGCGGTGGTTTTCGCCAAATTCTCCGGTTTCCTCCACCAAATACATCTGGCTAGTCACGACCTAGCCCCAATATGGCAGAAAAAGTAACGAATCCCCCCCCCCCCCCAAAAAAAAAAAATAATAATAATAATAATAAAATAAAAACGGTAGTGAAAATATATTTTTTATGTGCTCTTTTGCATGGTCCGGAGTGGTCGGGAAATATAAAGTTTTATTTTCCCTCCCCCAAAAACTGTCATGCAAATAACGTTATTATTTGCTCTTTCACGCTTGTTCCATCGTACCTAATAGGTTTGAAACTTTTAAGGAGTGTTTCAGCCACTGAGATAGGATAGACTGTCCTCCAGTATTTTGTCATAGGACAAAGAATACTGTTCCTAGGGTTCAGTGTCCTATGGATGAATATTACCAGACCTTCCATTCTCAACCCAGTATTTTTTTATTCGCTGTAAAAAGCTGTGTTTTTCTCTCAAGTAATTCAAGTCAAACCGTTGTATCCGATTGAGAGCAATGACATTGCCAAATGTGCATTGCATAACCAACGAAGAGAAACAGATAACCTTCAATGCCGCATCGACAAAAGCCATACAAATTAATATACAAATATGACATCCCTGTGGGGTTTCCACCAGGAATAACTTCCCCGAGAGAGGAGTGTCGCTGGAGGGCGTAGCCCGAGGGGAAGTTATTCCTGGTGGATACCCCACAGGGATGTCATATGTTTTATTATACCGAACAAATACAAAAGGGAAAAATTACAAACACCAGAGATTTTGGATAGATACTGAGTCTGCCCTGTTGAACTAGTTTCACCGGTAGGTCACTCGGCAAACTCCGTAGGTGTTCGGGCTAGCGGTCACTATTCTTCTAACTAGCGGTAATTATTCAACTATTTCATGACTGTTGCCGTGAATTATTTAACTATTTCATAAGCTGTTATGGACAACAGGCTGTCAATAAGGAATGAGGAAATCATGACGATTAATCCATGCCCCTTGACCAACCAGAATCAAGAATCTTCACGTGAGGTATAATAAACATCAATGATTCATTTACAGCTTATACAATTATACAGACATACTTTAATCAGTGAGCTATCTTACAAAGATCCGCTCACTTTTTATAGAAGGTTTGTTTGTCTTATGACAGTTTGGCTTACACATTTTCTTTAATCATCGGATTATAAGGTTCGCGTCTCATTTGTCCCAATAGAATGGCGTCACCTTCAGTATTTGCCTGTTTTTTGTTTAGACTTGAGCAGCTAAAATCATATTATTCATAATAATAATACATGTCTACATCTGAAGGTTTGAAGCGTCTTTCAATCAATCTTCTTATCCCACATTCAATACTCTACTCGCACTCAAGTAAAGGTCACAGCAATTATCTTACGTCTGAATTTCAAAAAAATGATATCTTTAAATGGTCCACCCACCGACGCTTTTAACAGTGTTTATGTGTAGCTGTGTGTTTGTGCGTGCGTGCGTGTGTGCGTGCGTATATACGCGTGTGCAAATAGATTTCCTTTAATCCTCTCTAAATGGCTAAATCGCTAAATGGATCAAGATCAAAGCCTATCCTATGAGTTTATGAAGTATCTCTTAGAGTTCTGGTTCACTGAGTTCTATCGCCATCTCATGAACGCATGCGTGCCATCTCCATCTTCTAAAGGAAAACAAAAATGCTGGTTCGATAATAACAATATGGTCACGAACCACTTAAGCCATGCACACCCCTTTGAAAAGAAAACGATACCACTTATGAGAGGGTACATAGAAAAAAATGTGGTTCATTGCACTTTTATCGATTAGTTGCCCGTACACGGATATGACAAAGTGGGCCCATTTGGCTGCTGTAAAGTTAGAGGATTGTGACGGGATTGTGACGGGCTGTACAGTACTGTATAAAGACACCATTACGTTGCACTCAGCCATGAAAAGAACCATCATCCTGTAGGAGGACACAGATCGCCCAAACCATAGGCCGTACACAGAGACATATGGCAGCCACTCCAAAACCCAATTGAATTGCATGCTTGCTATGTTATCATACAATTCCCATATTTTCAAAGCTATGATTTTTTCTTCAGAACTGCAGATTGTGTAGATTACCCGCTTATGACAGTTGTCTAGCTATGGTGATGCCATCAGGTAATACTTCTCGTTTTTGATCTCTACTCCACTGGCCAAGGAAAGAGAAACACCGTTAAGTCATGTTCCCTCAATAAGGCCTGATCTCTCCTCTGCCGAGTACTGTTGAATGGGAAAATTGGATGGATGTTATTATCCCAGTTTGGAATTTAATCAAGGCTTCATCTGTAATTCATGAAGACTTTGACCTCACTCCTCAGTTCGTTTCTATTTGGCTGCAGCAGCGCCGCCATAGCTGGTTGGTTCAGTACGAGGTCTATCGGTCCACTTCTCTCTGAGCGTGGAACACTCATCAGTAAGTGTTTTCTAAGGTGTATTGATCGAGGAAATGAGCAGCAATTACAATCATCATATCATAGAGCTATAGCATTGATCCACGTATAGAGCCGTCTTTGATCACAAGGAAGGGCTACCCCCAGGACCATGAGATCTAGTGCACTGCACAAACAAAACTTGCCGTGAAAGATATTCGAGTTTTGAGGGTGTGAAGAAGATTCTATCTTTTTAGGGTTAGTTGCTAGTATCTCTGGCACTCCGGTTTAATGCTTCACTAATAACTGACCAATTATGACTATTGTAGAATGGTTAATTTTCCCGTGAGTTTTATTTTCCCGTTTTCCCCGTTTTTTTCAAGAACAAATAAATAAAGATGTTTTAGATGTATGGTGGCCTTACCCTTGTCCTTACCCATTAACATTTACTCTTTGGTTTACTAAAGTAAAGATAAATCTACATAAAGCGGGAAAATTAGAAACGAAAAAACAAACAAATGTCCTCTCCTCGGAATTATTAGAAACGGAAACACCCTTATATGAAAAATTAGGGAGAATTGTCACACGGAAAAATAAGCCATTCGACAGTACTAGATTTCACTGCCAATTTGTATTTGTATGTTTATTGACTGTTCCGCAACGGTACAAAATCATAGCAAAAACAAAATTATAAATGAACATAACAAAAATTATATAAATAATACAGGAAAATACAAGACATGTCTCAAAAACGAGAGTTACTAACTAAACATAACAAAAGGATATTAGAATCTAAACTACTAAATATAACAAAAAAAATTAGGGTCCTGGAAGGACTAACACATATAAAAACAATACAAAAAGTGTTATTTCTATATTACAGCAGCGAAGTCATGCTAATCCCATTCTAAGAGACTAGGACTAGTATGGTACGAGAATGTGCATTGTGCTCTTGGGCACGCCATCATCCGAGCAGTCTAACGTGTTGGGAAGATTAACTACAAGGCAAAGGTTTCTGGGTCTCTCTCTCTCTCTCTCTCTCTCTCTCTCTCTCTCTCTCTCTCTCTCTCTGATTACAGCATGGTACTACCTCTATGGCTGAGCGGTCTATGTCTAATGCGCTGTGAATATTAACTGTGTTTGTCTGTGTTTGTCTACAGCATGGTACTACCTATATGGCTGAGCGGTCTAATGCGCTTGAAGGTTGATTGTAGGGCACAGAATTCTGGCGTTCAGTGTCTGTCTGCAGCATGGTACTTCCTCTACGGTTTGGGGAATCGGGTTACTCCCACAGACTGATGCTACATCCATGGCCGAGTGGTCTAGCCAATTGTACTGCAGACATGTAAATTGGATCGAATTTGACTTCACTACCATTCTCCACCATTGCCTACTGGCGAGTCACTAGTTAACCTAGAGTGACAAGAAACACTGTTGATGCCATTGCCTGCGGCACATATCCTTTATCAGGCGGGTAATGACCCTGCCACAATGTGCTTATAAATTGATATTTCACCGCTAATTGCTGGCATATAAAACATGATTGGGGCGCGCGTAATGAATAAGAACAGTGTCGGAAAAGCCTTGAACAAAGAAAGTAACTAACGGTATCCGCTGGGCTGTGGACGATAGACGACTTTATTTGATGTTCTTAATTACATTATCTTAGGATGATTGCCTTATAAATCTTCGAAATGCCTTTATTGTGCACTTAGGCTATTCCTCAACACGTAAACCGTGTGTAAATAATTCTTGTAAGCGCAGAACAGGTTTCAACAAAAGAAAATAACTCAAGACGCTTGAGAAAGTAGGCAAGCATTTAAAACGTCCTTACATGAAATTTACCATTCAGTTGGTTAGGATGCATCAGCATACACAATGATAGTTCTCAATAAACAATGTGAACTAAGTACGGGCAATTTATACCAATTACTACAATGGACATCGCACTGAGATTGACTTAGGTCGTACGAAGGTCAATTGCGGGTTAGAGAGAGAGAGAGAGAGAGAGAGAGAGAGAGAGAGAGAGAGAGAGAGAGAGAGAGAGAGAGAGAGAGAGCTACTGTAAATTAACTGATTGCATTTTCTTGGGATCTCCATGCCACTCGTTTAGTGCTATCTTTTATCATGGTTCAACAGCTCCCCCAGCGATCTTTAATTTGGCGTTGATAGGCATTCGCCAAAAACGCCAAATTTAAAGCCACGCCAAATTAACCAGTTATACAGAATTACATAATGCAACCTCTGTCGGAGCAACTTACTGTAGCACGCGTGCGTCTGACCCAACTAGATTGACTGACATTGAATGTTTTATGATATGACGAATTAATCGTATTTCCACCCGATCACGTGGTAAAGAATTCAATAGTGCTCGCAGGTCCCAATGGTGGCTTTTTCTTTAGAAAACAAGCGCTTGACTGCCATTTTCATTCTGCTAGCCAAATCAGATTAACCATGTAGACCTCCAGCGAGACGTTTGATAAGTGATGAATAGTGAAGTGCATACAGTATGACATTGATATTCCCAAGTGCACATCGAGGCTACCGCCGAGATTTCTAAGAGTGTCATTTTGAATTACGCGGGGCGAGTGTATAATTATGTTTTGAATAACGTTGATACTTCCCCGAGGAACCTACACCTAACATTTAGCTGGAGAAGGATAGCTAAATAACAATCTGTATATGCTACAGACCCATAGTTTCGAACACAAACTAAAATGAAACAACCTATGTTGTGCAATCTGATATAATGTCTTATTTTGTCTCAACACAAGCATTGTAATAAAGTTATCTATCTTTCTCTTTAAATATATATATATATATATATATATATATATATATATATATATA
>OZ012694.1:41884850-42019850 GCA_963942565.1 Maea johnstoni | reverse complement strand
ACTGGTACTATTACGTCCATTTACGGTAATACTAGGAATAGAGATTTTCTCATGCATCTGTGGGGTACCCATGACCAGCACCTCTGTCTTGTCTGCATTCAAGTTTTATTTTGATACATCCATGTATAGATGTCGGTGAGGCAGTTTTCCAACTTAGCTACACCTTTGTCCACTACACGCTGAATGATAGGTTTGATAGAGATGTAGAGTTGTGTATCATTCGCATAAGCATGGAGTTCTAGACCTTGCTTTCTTATCAGTATACCTAAGGGTTGGAGGTAAATCAGGAAGAGCAGAGGGCCCAACACTGATCCTTGTTGTACGGACCATAGAATTTCCTGTGATGTGCAGAAAGAATCACCTATCTGAACTCGAAGAGTATGGTCACGAAGATATGCAGGGAACCATTCAAGGGCTGGCCCTGTTATACCCAGAGTGCTTTTCATTCTAGACAACAGCACATCATGGTCGCTGGTATCAAATGCTGCACTTAGGTCATGAAGGATCAGTATAACAATTCAATGCTGGTCAATGCTTGTAATATATATATATATATATATATATATATATATATATATATATATATATATATATATATATATATATATATATATATATATATATATCTTTTGTATTGTTTGTTTTATTGTCACGTTTACAAGTATGGTTTGTAATTAACAATAAACAAATACACATACATACATACATGCAAACATACATAAATACATGAAATTCTAATCCATTCCGCTGCTCGTATTACCAAGAAATCCAGGAATAACTACACTCGAAAATCTGTTCTTACATCCTGAAGATGAAAATTGGGAGGGTCTGCATGTTCCATAATAGTCGGGAGGAATCGTAACATGAAAGACGATTCAACAACAAAGAGGAAAAAACAAACTAATTAATTGTATTGATGTTCTGCTTGGGAGATTTCTTGGTACGAGTCAATAACGTTTTTGTAAGTGCATGTGAGACGAATGATTATAATTGAAGACATGGTCAATTATACGCTGTTCATAAGTGGCATTGTGTGTGTTCATTATCAACCCAGACGGTTCGTTAATTTCCAATTACCCGTGTAATCAAAACATCAAATATTGTTTGTTTGGAACACCAAGCGAATATTGATTCTCTTAACCTTGCACATATTGTTAAGAGTTCAAATAAGTCCAGCATATATGTATCAAGTGTATTCCAGCTAATATATATTGTGTGATATAGAGCTCCCAGGAATTTTTAGATTTTTAATGTTAAACATCTATGGACACAATCAGGATGAACCAGATTTATTAAAAAATATTCTTGATCATTTAGAGGATAAAATGATTAGAAACTGGATACTGTGTGGCGACTGGAATTTTGTATTAGACCAAATCATTGATACCTACAACTATATTCAAAATAACAATCCCAATTCTAAATTTTATTTCGAAACATTTTAATATGAAAAAACATAATTTAATACATATTTGGCGAAAATCAAATCCCTCAAAAAAACAATATACATGGTTTAGAACAAACCCTACCAAAGCAGCCAGATTGGATTACTTTATAATCTCACCATCACTTTTAGATATCTATGCAGATTCCTCCATCTTTTTTAAATATAGATCAGATCACTGTATAATTAGCTTAAACTTACACTTGGACAAAAATTTAAAAGGGAAAGGACTTTGGAAATTAAACGCTGAATTGCTAAAAAATAATGAATTGATACAACTTATGGAAGATGGCGTTCTATTAATGGTCGAAATACATGCCTGTACGCCCTACAGTCCAGAATTTGTCAAAAATTATGATTACAATAACCTATCATTTATGGTTTCAATTGACACTTTTTGGGAGGTTCTATTAACACACTTAAGAGGGATTTTCATATCATTTGCAGCGAGAAAAAAAAGAGAGAGATCAAATAGAGAACAGAAGTTGATTAAAGAGATTCAATCTCTAGATGAACTTTTTATCCTAGACATGACGGATTTACTTTTGGAAAATAATTTGAATGAAAAAAAAAGGAATTGGAAACGCTAAGGGATATTAAACTGAAGGGATCTTTTGTAAGATCAAGGGTTAAGGATTACAATTTGGGAGAAAAACCTAATAAACATTTTTTAAATCTGGAAAATTATAACTTTGTTTCCAAGAATATTAAGGAGTTGTTGCTAGATGATGGTACAACTTTGACTGAACCTACAGAAATCTTGGAAGAGATGAGGAGATTCTATCAGTCACTATACAGTTCTAAACAGATTAAATCACTGGAAGAGTCGAATCTCTCAGAATTCCCAAATCATTTTAATACTTTGAACGAAAATGAGAAGGCAGCCTTAGACACGGATATCACTGAAGATGAACTTAAAACACAGGTTTTCAAAAGTGGGCTAAACAAAAGCCCAGGGCCCGATGACTTTACCAATGAATTTTATAGAATTCTATGGTCTAAAATTAAAACTTTACTTCTTAATTTAATGCAGCACTTTTTTAAACAAAAAAACATTAGTCAAAATCATCTAATGGGAATCATCACATGCATCCCCAAAGGAGATAAACTTAGGAATAAATTAAAAAATTGGCGTCCCATAACACTTTTAAATTCCATTTATAAATTCTATTCAGGTATTTGGGCCAACAGGATCAAAAAAAACTTACCAAGATTAATAGGAGATAGTCAAACAGGTTTCGTCCAAAATTGCTTTATCGGTGAAAACAATAGATTAACTTTAGACATTTTAAAGGAATTAGAATACGAAAATTTAAGTGGCCTATTGATTTTAGTGGATTTCGAGAAAGCTTTTGACTCTATTTCATGGGACTATATCACCAAAATTCTAAATTTGTTTCACTTTAGTGACCAAACCATTCAAGTAATCAAAAGTCTTCAAAAATATTCCATCTCCAAAATACTTCAAAATGGTCACTGTTCAGACATAATTAACCTTGAACGTGGATGTAGACAAGGGGATCCCATTTCCCCTTACATTTTTGTTTTATCGGTAGAGCTATTGGGTACAGCATTTAGAGAACATACACAACTTCAGGGATATAAGATCAAAAATCGGGAGCACAGAGTATCGCAGTTTGCGGATGACACCACCTTATTTATAACTCGTAGTGAGAGGAACCTAAGGTTATGTATGGATATTTTGGGTGATTTTTATTTGGTTTCTGGACTGAAAATAAATGTAGATAAAACCAAGGTGGTAAAGTTCAGAAGGGATAGGGACAGCAGAGATATTCTATGCCCAGATTTGAAGTTAATTTGGACAAACAAATTTACATCCTTGGAAATAGAATATGATGTATCAGATCTGGACAATATTACAAACCTCAATTTGGATCCCAAAATTATTGAGATTGATAACTTAACAAAAATCTGGCAAATTAGAAACTTAACTATAATTGGAAAAATCACTATCATTAAAAGTTTATTTATTTCTAAAATTATACATATCCTGCTGTCCCTACCCAGTCCGAAAGACTCTCTTTTTGAAAAAATAGAGTCTACTGTAAAACCCATTATTATCGCGCTCCTTTTAATTTCACGCATTTCGCGCTAGGTGATGATAACGCGTATATTACTGGCGCTGATATACGTTCAAAATAGCATAACAATGCCCCATCTAGTGGTGATATAGTTGATGAGTGTAATTAAATGGCCGCAATCGCATTCACACGGCAATTGCGTGAATAAAAAGGGGCGTGGTTATGATGGATTTTACAGTATATTTCAGAAATTCCTTTGGAAAGGAAAACCACCTAAGTTCAGAAACCAATTGCTTGAAAAGCAAGTGTCGGAAGGTGGTCTTCAGTATCCTAATATCAGATATATAGACGCTACTATGAAAATATCATGGTTTAAAAGAATATATGCTTCAGAATCAGCCTGGGTCTCTTTTCCTTATATACATAATATGGATAAGATTTATCTTTATGGTGACGTTTATTTAAAAAAACTACTTATTTCAATCAAAAACCCTTTTTGGAATGACACCATAAAAGCATTGCTAATGATGTTTGAGAGACCAACCTTTAAAGGTTTCGAATCGATTCTTGCCATGCCAATTTGGTATAATACAAATATAATCAAAGAAAGACTGGATTCATGGGTTAAAAAAGGAATAATGACTATTGGTGACATTATAGATACAAATGGCAATATATTAAGCAAACACATAATTGAACAAACCTGGAATGTTAACTGTAATTTTCCATTTTATTTGCGTCTTTAAAAACAGATACAAGGTATAATGAGACAATACAATATATATGGTCTATGCACGAGACCTCAGGTATCACATATCTTGTATAAAGTGGATATGGGAAGTGAAGATAACAAAAATGTTTACTCAAACAAATATTGTTGATAGAGATATAATCAATGTGTGTATAATTCGAGACAAATGGAGTGAATCCTTAAATGATGAGGTACTTCTGCCTACAGTACAAACAGCTCTTATGAATGCAAAAAAATTCTCACCATCAGTATATCAATATTACAACCAATTTAAGCTTATCCACAGAAGGACTGTAAACAATAGATTGTTAAAGAAAATGGGGATTACAGAGGATGAAAACTGTTTGTACTGTAAAGACCATCTTGAAACCATTGAACATTATTAGTTATCAACTGTTTTGGAGTATGATACAACTTTTATCTCGCAATCAGAGGGCTGTATCACCCGAGGCACAGCCGAGGGTGATACAGCCCTCTGATTGCGAGATATAAGTTGTATCATACTCCAAAACAGTTGATAACGAATTTATCTCATGATTGCCCCTCGACATCTGCATAGCTAATAAAAATGAACATACATACATAAACACAATTTGGTTCTAGCAGCAGAGCATTGTCTGCTACTGGGGCAGCCATCCTGCAATGTTTGGTAGAACCGGTGATTGCATCATGCACTTAGGGGGTGGGGAGAATTGGGAATTGCATCATGGGCATAATCATTTGATGCAATGCTCAACACTCCCTAACCTAAAAAGCAGCTGGTTAGTATAAGAATACTGGGAGGTTAATATAGGATTCTGAGAGGTTAATACAGCCTCATATTAACCTCCAATTGACCAATCAAAAGCCTAGAATTTTGCCAATCATGAGATGAATATACATATCATGTGCCAATACAGTAAGAATTTGGAATGAAACAGTTTCATGGGTAAGAAATATATATGATCCACACTTTATTATTTCAGACCAAGAAAAGAACATTGGTTGTACTTCTAAGGATCAAATATATCAAACATTAATAATCAGTGTAAAAGATGTGATATATCAGAAGAGGAAAGGTGGTACAAAAATGGTTATTACTGATGTAAAAAGAAGTTTGTTGAAAAATCTGAATATACTTAAGTCAAAGAATATCGTTCAAAACAACCAATTACAATTCCTAAACTCATGGGATGTATTCATTGCAGACTTAAGGAATGATACATAAACAAAAAACAGTAGGTATATTTTTTGAATGGTATATTTTTGAGGAAAAAAAACCTCACACATAAAGATACACATTTGTAACATTGTGAATACAACATGCTATGGAGAATAAAAACCAGAATTGTTGCAGATGTATGTGCAATTTGAAATTTAAAAAAAAAGTGTATTCCAGCTAGCATATATATATATATATATATATATATATATATATATATATATATATATATATATATATATATATATATGTATATATATATATATATACACACATATATATACATATATGTATATACATATAGATATATACATGTATATATATATATATATATATATATATATATATATATATATATATATATATATATATATATATATATATATATACTCATCTTAGATGTGTAGATGGCATATATTCCGTATTGCTTCTTACACGTCTTTTAGTTACATTCTCTCTCGATCTACTGTGTGCCTATGTATTGTGTCCCAAAACTATGTTTCTTGTGGGTTTTTTAAATTTGTATTTTGTTCCACCACTGTTTACTCCCTCCTTTTTGTAAACGTACACTTTGTGCTCTTTTCTGTTAGCTTTAGACCACTTGGCTTGCATGCCCATAATCATATTTGCATTTTGAAGTTCATGTACATAAGACTTACATAACAAATATGATTACAGCAAATGAAATCACTCGAATAAATGGTGATACTTGGCAATATATTTCAGATTATGAAGGTTCTGCATGCGTATTAACTGGTTTCTTAAAAACTCCTGAAAGGCTATCTGTCTTGCATTTGCAACAGAATTATGCGATAGAAAAATTGGAAGGCGACGTAAGACATATCGCACAAATGAGTACTTTCAGGATAAAAGGCATGAATGGCGTTAAATGATAAAGGAAATTGACCAGCAGGTTTGCTACAGACTTGTGATTGCAATAAGTTTACGCGTACTTTCATGACCGAACTAATTATCAATGCAATCCTCAAAATAGAAAATAAACCTATATTGCAATTGATGTATACTGAATTTGTTTTGAGGATCTTATCCTGGTGCAAAACACCCCATCATGTGAAAGCTCTAGTAACTGCCACATATTAGCGTATGTTCCCGTCCTCCATTAGAGCTTTGAATACGACATGCAGCCCCTGGCCGTGCTACATGCAGTAATCTGTGCCTAATGGCCATATTTTCCAAAGTGACGACTTCGTTAGAGGAAAAAGTGCACGTCGAGGTAATATGTAGATCCCAGCTCTATTTTTTCGCCTCATTACCGCCATATTAGTGCACCGGGTCACGTGCGAAAAAGGAAAGGGAATTTGGTCGACCATTCCGTGTTTTCTAAGCCCCTGTGTTAACGAGCCTATTAGCATGGCCTGGACAGTTCTGATCTCCCAGGGATTTGGGGCTGAGATAAATAAAACGCCAAGCTTCTCCCGAAGTTCCCCGACAGCAATTATGCTATGGAAATTCAAAGATTTTCTTCAGTATATCATAGTGCTGCTAGCTGGCGGTATGTTTCTGATATACTCTGCTCTCAGGGCCGAGCGATCTGGCGCATTACAAAAACCACTGCTTTATGTTTCGTCACGGTACTAGTCACAATGAAAAAAACAGCCGCTGGATATATATATATATATATATATATATATATATATATATATATATATATATATATATATATATATATATATATATATATATATATATAGAGAGAGAGAGAGAGAGAGAGAGAGAGAGAGAGAGAGAGAGAGAGAGAGTACCGGTATGTGGTACATCTTTTTGAGTGGTTGGTCACAGTGCAATCTGTTTAGAAGGAGTATCATCCCTGCTCGTAGTACATTACAAGTGGACTTGTGATATGGTGCAGCATATGCCAAGAATGAAGTATATTTCTGCAGTATGCCCAATTAGCTGGGACCCAAGGTGACCGTTCTAGTTAGGGGGATTCCTAGGGATTATATCCGTATGGTAGTGTATCCCTTGGGCTAAATGCAGGGCAGTTTGGGAGTAAATGATTCGAACGTGATGAGAATATTTTACCAACTCTCTGAAATGGATATCGCGAGAATTTTGCTTCGTTTTGTATTCCGTGATTCGATATTCACCCGTGAAATACTCTCTGCTTGCCATTTTCTTTTCTAAAATGAACACATGCTGATTATCTATGTATTTGACAAGCCGTGTGTGTAAGACTATGAAGACGGCTATGTCCCATTTTGATCATTATACCTGAAAATATGGCTCTGCCGGAATGAGACTCAAGCTTCCATTGCGATTTTCCTCGAATGAGGACAGCCTGTTTGAAAGGTCTTGCTGTGATTAGATAGAGGTTTACTGATATTTCATTATATTTCATCGGAAGCTGATTATATTATTCAGTTTGACCTTGATAATCACAATTGCTCAAAGACGATGCACGTCTCAAGTAAGGCGTGCATATATACATATGGAATATCGTGGCAAAGGAAGAATAGATTTGTCCTGTGCCTATGTCGGTGTATTGAAGGAGCGACGTATGACACTAAAGGAAGAATGGTAACACTTTGGCAACCCGGTAACAATTTGAAATGCGCACGCATGGGTATACTAGTAATGCCCACTCTTCCCGTGCATGTAGTGCAGAAGTTGAGTTAATGTCTGCACGGAACAGGCATATATACCTAAATACCTAAATACATAGATACATATTGTCATACATTCATACATAAATACATACATTCATTCATACATACATACGTCCATGCGTGCAAACATGCATAATACATACATACATTCAGTGTTTATCTAACAAGCCTCAGTTCCTTCTAGTTCCCAAGTGGTTCAGCTCTATAACGACCAACAAGTGCATCTGCCCGTCTTACAGCTAAGTCCAGATACCCATAACAATCTTCGCTATAGGCGTAACAAGGCTTTAACAGGTCGTTTTTCTATCGTGCACTAGATTTCTGCAATATGCCCAATTAGCTAGATCCCTGGGTGGCCATTACGCCTAAGCTTTAGGATGCGAATTGGACTCACATGGCAAATACCTCCCTCGAGGTTTGCTTAACTATTGCTTTGGCTATAAAGAAAAAGGTCTACTGAGATTGAGCAGGATTTTACTGACATACGCGCATCCTGCTATTGAATCTTCAAGGCAGGATGGGCCATAGCTTTTCCTAAGAATTGTTCTCAATTGTCTGCACCCCTAATTTGCTTATGATATACATACACAAGCGAACAATCAGCGACGGATAATGTATCTGCCCTGCTCATACCGAGAGGTACCATAAAGGGATTCCACTTTTAAAGTCATCACCTCAAGGGTGTAGTATATTTGGAAGCATATTTATATGTGATATACTGCTGAATATAGAGAACATCTCATTAGATTATTTAAAAGCATCATATACTAAGTATTCGAATGAACAGCAACATTTTGATATAATCAGCGTTTTGATATTTTTCAAAGATAACCAAATAGAAATCTTGAATATAGATACACACACACACACACATATATATATATATATATATATATATATATATATATATATATATATATATATATATATATATATATATATATATATATATATATATATTATATGTATACATATATATATATATATATATATATATATATATATATATATATATATATATATATATATATATATATATATATATATATATATATATATATACATGTATATATATAATTCCATTCCCTGAATATGCCATGCATGTAGCATTGCGAGGTGTACAGAGCCTTCAGCGAGGAGGATTACGTGTCCATGGCTTGTCGTGATAGGGAAGCCTTTATCGCCCTACTTAATTCATGGGCAAGCCTAGGCCCAGTTCATTTTCCGGACTATGATGGAGCAACATACAGGGATGTAATAAGAAGATTTTCCCTTAAAGCCTTTGGCTACGTGAGGTCGCAAAATAAGATCAACTCTCCGAGACAAGCAGTGCTGGAGAAGCATCAGCCCCAACGCTGCTTTAAGGCTTTAAGGCGGAACGAAATCGATTAAAGCCTTTTCTTCTTAAAGACTGACATTCGGTATCAAAGTAGGTTAGGTTGAGTGAAGTATTTAGCCTCATATCCAAAAAGCTAAATGTGGTCTCCCTAGCGCTAGAAATAGCACAATCTATCGCATACAGTGTCTCTGATGCTCATCTTATTATCGAAGCTCAACAGCTTTCCATGATGATGTCAGGGCTTGACTTGATGCAAGGGCGGATATTGACTCGGTCCACGTTTTGAGGTGTGTGAGCTTTTGAAATGCATGCCTTTCAAAGAATTCAGATACAAAGGAATGTCTGTCAATGTCCGCTCACCCCTACATTTGAGTTTCTCTGTACTTTTGAAATACACATATTTCAAAGGATCGAGATGAGAAGATAAGTTTGTCAGTGTCAGAGTAAGGCTTAGATCGTTAGGTGTTCTGTACTTGTGATATACGTGTATATCGACATTGAGATATGGGTCAAGGTTGTAGAAATCCTGATGGATAAGATTAACATTCATTCTCGTTACATAGGAAAAACATGTCAGATTAGATGAGTGAAAGGAATTCTGAATAGAACCAAATATTTCGATGTACGCATATCTATTGTCGTTTAAAAAGTGAGGTTGCATTCACATTTCTAAAAGGTTATGAGGTGAATTCTCCCAAGTTTAATTGTTTGGGACCTGATAGAAGTGTTCACATTGTTGCCTAGCTATACCTTATAGATTTGAAATCACTTATTACGTAAAACATGAGATAATACAAACTGTGTTAAGATGTACATTAGGTATTCTCATTGGGAATTTTAACAATGCCTGTACATGTACGTCCATATCCACAATACTATAGCTGATATTACCTAATGCTTCGTGGCCTAATTAGAATATTGGAGGTCTTATTCTGTCTATGTTAATCTCGGGTTACTTTTTTATGAAATATTGCCTTTCCGCCGAGATTTGCATTGTATTTGAATAATTCGTATACCTATGAGCACGGTCAATACGAGGGCAATCAATCAAAGGACTGACTGAATTATAAAGCCATCCCACTTAAACCAGCCTGTTATGGAAAAAACACAGAGTCAATATCAAGACCAGACATAAGTGCTCCTTCAGTAGGTTCAATCTCTTCTAAGAGTTAGAATTGAAAGTTCTTTCCAAAACGGAACCGAGCATGCCCAGTCAACTCGTCTCGGTCGCTGACAAACAACCGGTCGACTGGTACAGGAATAAGGTCTCTTTTCTGTAGCGTTGACCAAGAGATTGAATTAATGTTATTTTCAAATATTTAGTTGTGGTGTTGTCTTTAACATAAGAGGATATTCGTCCTTGCCAGACTCGTGGGGAGGTTCGACTGATGTTGAATAACCAATCATGACAGACTAGGCACGTGTTCACCTTTGTGTTGTATCAGACGAGGCAAGCAATTGAAACTTGAGCGGAAAGGTCTCGCGAATCCCATGCGTTTTGTTTCCAATTATTTTCCAGTTGCAGAGGCGTGTGTTGTTCATTTCATTTCGATGCAGGAAGTGAGCCAACATATCATTGTACGCAGTTTCCATCTCAATTCATTCTCTCATTCTGCTGAGGTTTTCGTTTGCGACATGTTTGCAACAAAATGAATTATGGGATGTTCTATGTTTCCGAGATGAATAAAATACAAGTACTATCGAAATGTTCGTATTTTATGATTTTATACTCACTTTGGCTTCAATGTAGCTAGTATGGTTATTAAAAGGTAGTTTGTGAATATAGGGTCATGTTGAGATGTTTACACATGTTGAAGCATTACAACATTTTCCTCATGATCAGATCAACTGGGAATGCTTAGGCCATCCATGAGCAGAGTAAGACTTTGAATATTGAAGCAGCTCCCATTACCTTCCACACAAAGTAAGAAAGTGATTTAGCTCTTTTCTCTACATTACATTTCACCGAAAGAGGGTCGCTTCAAACTTGCATTTTGGATATCAAATGTTAACAGATTTGCTTGATATTTAGCATGGTTATGGCTAGGAGTATTTAAGAGGTAATGGTATCACTTTTTTCCTTTTTAAACTTTGACGTAATGCCAAAGTTAAGGAATATAATTTTCTCAAAATGCACCTTATTCTCATTTTTAATAAATATTTCCGAACGAAATGGTTATAACATTGGAACGGAGCAACAAATTGAAAATATGATACCCTTACCCCCGTGTTGATCTTTTCTCCACGTTTGCGATACTATAATGTTTCCGGTCTAACCATGTGAATAGGATAGGTATCATGCGTTGCTTTTTTCTGTTTTTAACACAAAAATCATACACCGTACTAGTAATTGGTACTTAAGTGTCGCTTAATGTAATCCTCATCAGAAGACCTGTCAGGCAATATATACTAATACAAGCAAATTGGCAAATAAAAATGAGTCTAAGAAATTAACCCCTTAATGTCATTTCATAATTGATCAAAGGTACGAGAAAGTGTGCGAAAAGAATTATTATCATGTACTAGTAATACTTTGTAATGTTTCATTTTAAGATTTATATTATCTCTTTGTTGGTTTTAAGTTACAATACTGCAAATCATCGATACCCTATTCATTTATATATATATATATATATATATATATATATATATATATATATATATATATATATATATATATATATATATATATATATATATATATATATATATATATATTCCACTATTCGCACGTATTTCGAATTCATCAAAGATCAAAGAAAGTAGTTTTAAGGTTTTATGGGGCAGTTAAACACGACATAAGATCCTTACGTATCAGGTAGCTTAAATTGTTTATGTATTTTTCAGTCATGAGAAGTGATTCTTTCACCACTGGGGGGTTAGGAGTCAACCATCAGTTCTCCCTGTCAGAGATGCAGGGCATTTTGGCGTCTACTTGAAATGCATAAATTGACTTTCACTATCTCTGGTATGTTCTAGAGTCTATCCTGCCACTTTCACCAAAGGAGGAAATCTGTCTATGGCTCGGTCCAAAATAGTATGGGATACCCGCACTACTTGAAACCGGGGGGTGGTGTCAGTTAGGGGAATGATTTACGGAGTGTTTTTTTATAATTCCAGTCAAAATACCATCCCTGCGGTTAACGTTATTTTTCTAAGTGGTAATTTACAGCATAACCCGTTTATATTTGATAAATTTGGAGCATACATACCCCGTGGGGAACTCAAGATGTGTGACGTAAGAGCGTCAAAAGTCTGCCCGGGTGAAGGACAATATCTAATAGGAAAATAACACACCCAGTAGGGGAGGGCATGTTGGCATACACCCGGAGCTGACCTGACGGGGTCGTGATGAGAGAGAGAGAGAGAGAGAGAGAGAGAGAGAGAGAGAGAGAGAGAGAGAGATAATAAAATATAGTCTGTCAATCAAATGTGTAACCAAAGGTGTGAGTAATTAATAATAATACGTTTATTTGCTGTAATATAGGATATTACAAAATCGTACATTATACATAAATATAAATAAATCAATATATAGAACATAAACATCAAACCAAAAAAATATAAATAAATTAGATTATTCAATATGATTAGATATCATCATCTTATCATGAATAATGAGAGTACACCAACGTCAAAACTGAAATTAGAAAGAGTTTTTCTGATCGTTTGAAGCACATAAGCCCCTTAAGGCTACCATGACGTATGACGTAATAGGTACAAAAAAATCTTCTCGGGTGAAGGGCAATATTTAGTAGTAAGAAACACACCCAGGAGTCAGGCAGGCAGGGTAAGGAGAGAGCGGCGAAGATTGACTGGCACTTAACGCCGACCTGACGAGGTTATGATGAAGAGGCTTGGGTGCTGCTGTCAACAGGACTCTAGTCACGTGACCAATAGTTAGCATCTTTGCAGTAATCCTAGACTATCTCCCACATGCCAAGGACGACAGCCTCAGAACACCGCTATGTCTCTGAACATCAGTCATTCGCTGAAAGGCCCCAGCTCCACGCCTCTTCAAATAGACTCCTCGCATGGCAAATATTTGGGGAATATTCCTTTCCCTTCCCCGTGGATCATAACATGTATCACTAACCGAATAGTTTACGATAATTTGTTTAGAATGGCGTGAGTCATTCTGGGGCATTTTGGACCTTTAACTGCACTTACCACATTATGCCCACTCACACCATTTTCCTCTTTATACTGCGCGCATTACGTCCTCTTGGCAATGCACGTGCAGTTTCCCGCCGTCTCCGTGCAGCTAGCACGAGGCGGGCAGGTCTCTCGGTCTGCTCAGGCTGAAATTTTCAAAATACACAGGTTCTCTGAAACAACCTGCCTTTCACTGTAACGCGGGAACTACTTACTGTGTCTACCAGTAGAGGCGACCACCAGAAACCACAGTGAGGATAACTAGAATATGTTATCAGCAACGATGACGATCGTGCAAGATACGGCGCTGAACTCGATCCTGATGGCGGCCATTTCAATTCAGCCCACTACTACAATGATATATTCCTCAAGAACAGAATTTGATACAGATTTGAGGAGAGTGGACACTGCTTCGCTTGGCTTAAGGTGGCGATGTATAGAGGTTTTAACAGACACCCAAGGATAAGTGTTGTCTATGTCGGCTACATACAGAAAGGAGAGAAGCAAAGGAAAGGTGTTGATTGAATCATTTAATCGTGGCTTCAGTGGTTGCACCTAGTTTGTTGACAGTCCTTGGCCAGCACAGTGTTTGTTGGTGAACCCTTCTTCCTTGGACTAGCAGGTACTATTGTGATGCGTGCAGGAAATCAACTGCTCCTTGGTGTATTCTTCAGCAACATTGTGAATATGGGTGCAGGAATGACTGCACCCCCCCCCCCCCCCCCCCCCAGGTGTATTTATCAGTGACACTGTGATGATGGGTTCAAGAAATCAACTGCCCCTCAGGTGTATTTATCAGTGACACTGTGATGATGGGTGCAAGGAATCAACTGCCCCCCAGGTGTATTTATCAGTGACACTGTGATGATGGGTGCAAGGAATCAACTGCTCCCTAGGTGTATTTATCAGTGACACTGTGATGATGGGTTCAAGAATCAACTGCTCCCCAGGTGTATTTATCAGTGACACTGTGATGATGGGTGCAAGGAATCAACTGCCCCCCAGGTGTATTTATCAGTGACACTGTGATGATGGGTGCAAGGAATCAACTGCCCCCTCGGGTGTATTCTTCAGCGACATTTTGATGATGGGTGCAAGAAATCAACTTCCCCCCAGGTGTATTTATCAGTGACACTGTGCAGATGGGTGCAAGAATCAACTGCCCCCTCAGGTGAATTCTTTGGCGATATTATGATGATAGATACAAGGAATCAACTGCCCCCCACGGCTGTATTTGTCAGTGACACTGCAGATGGGTGCAAGAAATCAACTGCCCCCTCGGGTGTATTCTTCAGCGACATTTTGATGATGGGTTCAAAAAATCAACTTCCCCCCAGGTGTATTTATCAGTGACATTGTGCAGATGGGTGCAAAGAATCAACTGCCCCCTCGGGTGTATTCTTTGGTGATATTGTGATGATGGGTACAAGAAAGTGACTGCCCCCCACGGGTGTATTTGTCAGTGACTCTGTGATGATGGGTGCATTCTTCGGCGACATTGTGATGATGGGTGCAAGAAATCAACCGCTCCCGGGTGTATTCTTCGGCGACATTGTGATGATGGGTGCAAGAAATTAACTGCTCCCGGGTGTATTCTTTGGCGACATTGTGATGATGGGTGCAGGGAATGGACTGCTCCTCGGGTGTATTCTTCAGTGACAATTTCAACACATGACCATGGTCAGCCTACTTAATCATCAGCCAGCTGACCAGCATTTCTTTAGCATTTAATTCTATACTACGGAATAGTGCAACAGTATCTTGGGAACTCATGCTCTGGGTCAGACGGGTGTTGATTTACTGCTCAGTTATGGCTTAACTTTGTTTGGGTGCCATGGTGTTTGAGTAACTTGGTTTGTAATTTTGATTTTGCTGACCAATGCTGGATTGCACTTTTTAGAGGTTGTTGTACAAACAACAACCTATATTCAGTTCGCTTTTGTTGTCTTGCATTCCCGGGGGGGGTCCTGGGAGCTGGTTGATGCATTTTCCCTATGTTGTCTTACATGGCATTTTTGGAAAATTCTAGGCGAATGATCTGGAGAGTGGGGTGTGGTGGGGTCGTTTTGTTTAATGTTTCTGTTAGAGTTGGGTGTGTAGTTTATAGAGTTTGTTTCATTGTTTCTGTGGGTTGCCTAGTTTTTTTTTGGTGGATTTTTACGTGTTTATACATTACGTTTTCTTCACTCCAATACGATTCTGTAGCGCGTCTGGTCTGGTGGGGCGGCCGTTGGATGCGCATGCGTGGGTGGATGCGCATGCGTGGGTTTTCTGCATATTTAATGCGATCGGCTAATCACGTGACAGCACCACGTGGTTTGTCTCTGGTGAATTATCCAATGAGCGGTCTCACTGCCTCACCGTCACACCACGTGGTACTCTTTCCCGCGGTTTATTAACCAATGAGCGGCTATTTGTATTTCTTTTTGTACTATTTTACTTACGTGTTCATTCACGTATTTCTTACATTGGCTAGGTTACCCTCCGCCATTTTGAATATCGGTTTTGCCGAAATTTGCACCCCGATTTCAAAGCTTTCGTTTGTGGCCATCTCTAACTCTAAAATTCTGAAACCAAAAGAATTAACAAGCCAAGTATCTATATTATTAAGATTAATTCTTTTGGTTTCGGAAAATCGAAAATATTTTGAGATATTTGTCAACACGCATCGATGGTGGCGTGAACATGGCGATGGGTCGGGTTTGACGAAATTTGCACCCCGATTTCAAAGCTTTCGTTTGTGGCCATCTCTAACTCTAAAATTCTGAAACCAAAAGAATTAACAAGCCAAGTATCTATATTATTAAGATTAATTCTTTTGGTTTCGGAAAATCGAAAATATTTTGAGATATTTGTCAACACGCATCGATGGTGGCGTGTTGACCACGGCGATTAGTACATTCTCAATGGTACCTCGCCGATTCCTGTCAATTTCATCAAGCTATCTCCCCCCGATCACAATATGACTACCTACCTGGATAGATGAGATCCTCATCTATCTGATTCAATCATTTTTTTAATTCAACTTCAGGTTGGAAGCGAAAAAATAGCTTTTCGCTACAACCGGAAGTTGATTTTTTTGATATAGCGAGATTAGGGCATTGATATGCATTGTGTGCATTTCACACAAAAAACATACTTTTCTGCGATCGGCTAATCACGTGACAGCACCACGTGGTTTGTCTCTGGTGAATTATCCAATGAGCGGTCTCACTGCCTCACCGTCACACCACGTGGTACTCTTTCCCGCGGTTTATTAACCAATGAGCGGCTATTTGTATTTCTCTTTGTACTATTTTACTTACGTGTTCATTCACGTATTTTTTACATTGGCTAGGTTACCCTCCGCCATTTTGAATATCGGTTTTGCCGAAATTTGCACCCCGATTTCAAAGCTTTCGTTTGTGGCCATCTCTAACTCTAAAATTCTGAAACCAAAAGAATTAACAAGCCAAGTATCTATATTATTAAGATTAATTCTTTTGGTTTCGGAAAATCGAAAATATTTTGAGATATTTGTCAACACGCATCGATGGTGGCGTGAACATGGCGATGGGTCGGGTTTGACGAAATTTGCACCCCGATTTCAAAGCTTTCGTTTGTGGCCATCTCTAACTCTAAAATTCTGAAACCAAAAGAATTAACAAGCCAAGTATCTATATTATTAAGATTAATTCTTTTGGTTTCGGAAAATCGAAAATATTTTGAGATATTTGTCAACACGCATCGATGGTGGCGTGTTGACCACGGCGATTAGTACATTCTCAATGGTACCTCGCCGATTCCTGTCAATTTCATCAAGCTATCTCCCCCCGATCACAATATGACTACCTACCTGGATAGATGAGATCCTCATCTATCTGATTCAATCATTTTTTTAATTCAACTTCAGGTTGGAAGCGAAAAAATAGCTTTTCGCTACAACCGGAAGTTGATGTTTTTGATATAGCGAGATTAGGCCATTGATATGCATTGTGTGCATTTCACACAAAAAACATACTTTTTTCAATAAATTGTCACGTCGCCGTTTCTGGGTCAAAATTTACAAATGGCCCATCAAAGTGTTCGCAACAAATAGGGCTTTTACCCTATTATCATAACTTGTTGCTTATATTTGTAATTTTTGAAAAAAAATGGCGACTTCGGAAAAAAACGGCAAAAACGGCTTTTTGGAATGTTGATTTAGGAACCCTGGCGAAATTCTAAATTTACTTATTAATTTCGCCACTAAAACCGGAAAAAAAGTTTCAACTTCAAGAAAACAGACTCTAAATAATCCATCCTGCACATTTGTGGATTTTCTTTGATCCCCACAATCGTAAGAAAACAACTTTGAAAAAAACGGAAGTAGTAAATATTTTTATCGCGATTTCAGCAGTCAGTATATATACCCTTCTCACCATGAGTGTAGTATGCAGTCCTGAAGTTAGCAGACCTTTAATCCTGCCATCCCTTCCGTTCTCACTGTTGTTGTATTTTAGATAAAGATATGATTTTAATTGTTTTGGGTGACAGGAAAAGTGTGTACTGTTATAATTTATTGGTCACAAACTTATAAGCCCAAAGAGCATGTAATGCGAATGCATGGGATGGCAGGGTTAATGGTCTGCATACTTCAGGATTGCATTTTTCACTCATGGTGAGAAGGGTGTCAAGGGACATAACTGCAGGCAGCACTCATAGAAACTGGCTTCGACATCATACTGCATCTACACCAAAGAGCATCATAGGAACTTGATTCACCTGACAACCCAAAATAGTAAGCATACATTAAATTGAAATAAATACAAAAGTATCAATACAAAACTATCACTCAATATACAATTTTATAAAAACACATCCACAAAATATAGAAACCATGCAAATCTTCACTGTCCCTCAAACAAAACAATTACTGTTTAAAGAAGATATTGTGTCGGTGTGATAATATAAGATTGCATTTGGTGAGATATGTTTTGTGTTGATATTTTTGTGTTGCTTTGATGGTATGTATGACTCTAAATAATCCATCCTGCCCATTTGTGGATTTTTTTTGTTCCCCACAATCGTAAAAAAACAACTTTGAAAAAAACGGAAGTAGTAAATATTTTTATCGCGATTTCAGCAGTCAGTATATATACCCTTCTCACCATGAGTGTAGTATGCAGTCCTGAAGTTAGCAGACCTTTAACCCTGCCATCCCTTCCGTTCTCACTGTTGTTGTATTTTAGATAAAGATATGATTTTAATTGTTTTGGGTGACAGGAAAAGTGTGTACTGTCATAGAAACTGGCTTCGACATCATACTGCATCTACACCAAAGAGCATCATAGGAACTTGATTTACCTGACAACCCAAAATAGTAAGCATACATTAAATTGAAATAAATACAAAAGTATCAATACAAAACTATCACTCAATATACAATTTTATAAAAACACATACACAAAATATAGAAACCATGCAAATCTTCACTGTCCCTCAAACAAAACAATTACTGTTTAAAGAAGATATTGTGTCGGTGTGATAATATAAGATTGCATTTGGTGAGATATGTTTTGTGTTGATATTTTTGTGTTGCTTTGATGGTATGTATGATTATTTTTTCAGGTTGCATGGTGTAGGTGAAGTAGCAGACCTGAAGTATGCAGGCTTCTACCCTTTGATGCCGATGCCGGTCCCATACCCCTTCAACCCAGTGCTCGGGCCCAAGCAGCATCTCCCTGCATTTGTATCGCCCAAGATGCAAAACAAACGAAAATACTGATCAAAATAAAGGGAAAATTACAAAGTTTGTGTTTCTGATGTATTTTTTAACACTATTAGGTATGATAGAAAGATAAAGAAGTTCAAAGAATGGGAATTTTTTTTGAAATTGTTCTAGACTGATATTTAATGTACATTCACAAACTGGCTCTTATAGTTGTATTTCTTGGCACTATTAGGTGTGATAAAAAGATAAAGAAATTCAAAAATAGGGAAGTTTTTTTAAGTGCGGATTTAGATAGAAATCTTATGAAAAGTTTGGAAGATATGTGTTTCAGATGTATTTTTTGGCACTATTAGGTGTGATAAAAAGATAAAGAAGTTCAAATAAAAGGAAATTGTTTTAAATTGCTCCAAACTGATATTAATGTCTATTCACAAACTTGGTTTTTGATTAAAAAGTCTGTAAGTATCATCAGCAGCATTACAAGTGTGTATCAGTCTATTTTAGGTTTAAGTACAAAGTTATTGCATGCATATTGGGTTTCTGGTAGTGCTGGACCTGCTTTAGTGGCGGAAGATCATGGCCAGGGGCATATGTCCCTTAAGGGGCCATATGGTTGATATTTGTGCATGTTTGCATTCAGGCAGTGTTTGGCCATTTTCATGTAAAGGTAAGTCACGGACTAAAGTTCTTCAGGCAGCAGCATATTAGTTGTGGCAAGCATGCTGCTGGTGGGGTTTTGTTGGCTGTCATTTGCAGTGCTGGTTGTAGGCTTTTCCCATTCATGTTTGGTGATCTACTGGATTAGTGGTGGTGAGTTTGCCATAGTTTCTTGGATAGCTAGGAGTGGGTTATAGTTTTCGAAAATATTTGAGGGAGGGTTTTAGATAGAATTCTTTTGAAAAAATTGAGGGATATGTGTTTCAGTTGTATTTTTTGGCACTATTAGGTATGATAAAAAGATAAAGAATTTCAGTGGAAGGGAAATGTTTTAACTGTCCAGGTTTGGGGGTTTTGGAGCATTTTTCCAGGGAAAAAATTGAATAGTTTGTGTTTCTGATGTATTTATTGGCACTATTAGGTATGATAAAAAGATAAAGAAGTTCAAGAAAGTTGAATTTTTTTTAAAATGTTCTAAGCTGATATTTAATGTCCATTCACAAGCTTGGCTCTTATAGTTCATCATCAGGTAGCAAAATCACATAATCCAGGAACATATGCCCCTTAAGGGACCATAAGGTTGATCCTTGTGCATGTTTGCACTCAGGCAGTGTTTGGTCATTTTCATGTAAAGGTAAGTCACGGACTAATGTTCTTCAGGCAGCAGCAGGTAAGTTGTGGCAAGCATGCTATTGGTGGGGTTTTGTTGACTCTCATTTGCAGTGCAGGATGTGGGCTTTTCCCATTCATGTTTGGTGATCTACTGGATGAGTGATGGTGGGTTTGTCATAGTTTCTTGGATAGCTAGAAGTGGGTTATAATTTTGGGAAATATTTGGGGGAGGGTTTTAGATAGAATTCTTATGAAAAAATTGTAGGATATGTGTTTCAGATGTATTTTTTGGCACTATTAGGTATGATAGAAAGATAAAGAATTTAAGGAAAAAGGAAAATGTTTTAAAATGCTCCAAACATATATTTAATGTCCTTTCACAAAGTTGGCTCGTATATTTTTTCATCTGGTTGCAATATCACATGAACCAGGGGCATATGCCCCTAAAGGGTACATAAGGTTGATCCCTGTTCATGTTTGCTTTTAGGCAGTGTTTGGCCATCTTCATGTAAATGTTTTGTGTTACTTTGATGATATGTCAGATGTCAAATTTTTAACCCCGCCCCCCATCGCTCTCTTTTTCTGAAGTATGTGTGTTAAAATGTTCATGTTTATATTTGGCGGATAGGCTTAGTGATTAGTTTAGTTTGTCAAAAGTTGCATTTTATTTATGCGTGCTGAATTTTAGGTTATGATGAAATTTTTTATTCGCTGTTTAACTGTTGGTCTTTTTTAATATTTGAGAGCCGGCACTTATTTTAATGCATGGGCTTTGTTGTATATACTTAGCTTATGTGTTAACATTTTGTGTTGTGGGGGAGAGTCACAAGCCTCTGTTAAGGGGGAGTGGATTTTTGGCTGTTGGCAACATGTTTGATTTTGATGTGGTGTTATTTGCAGGCAGCCAGTCAGTTTGTTACATGCATCAGTGATTGACTTTAACATTTTCAGACAGGAGCAGATTTGGCTCCCAGGATTTTAAGTTTAGGGGCTATTAAATTCCTGTGCGGCCACCACGACGGTATGGTTTTGCCAGGGGTGCATTGTCCAGGTTTGGGGATCTTGGGGCATGCTCCCAGGGAAAAGTTTGAAAGGTTTGTGTTTCAGCTGTATTTTTTGGCACTATTAGGTATGATGAAAAGATAAAGAATTTCAAAAAAAGGAAAAGTTTTTAAAATGCTTTAAGCTGATATTTAATGTCCGTTCACAAACTTGGCTCCTATAATTCATCATCTGGTAGCAAAATCACATGGTTCAGGGGCATATGCCCTTTAAGGGACCATAAGGTTGATCCCTGTGCATGTTTGCATTCTGGCAGTGTTTGGCCATTTTCATGTAAGGGTAAGTCACGGACTAAAGTTCTTCAGGCAGCATTAAGTAAGTTGTGGCAAGCATGCTATTGGTGGGGTTTTGTTGACTGTCATTTGCAGTGCAGGATGTGGGCTTTTCCCGTTCATGTTTGGTGATCTACTGGATAGGTGATGGTGGGTGGTGAGTTTGTCAAAGTTTCTGGATAGCTAGAAGTGGGTTATAGTTTTGGAAAATATTTGAGGGAGGGTTTTAGATAGAAATCTTATGAAAAATTTGAAAGATATGTGTTTCAGATGTATTTTTTGGCACTATTAGGTATGATAAAAAGATAAAGAATTTCATAAAAAAGGAAAATGTTTTATAGTGCTCCAAACTGATATTAATGTCTATTCACAAACTTGGTTTTTGATTAAAAAGTCTGTAAGTATCATCAGCAGCATTACAAGTGTGTATCAGTCTGTAACCACTAACGAAAAAACACAAAAATCAGAAAAATTTCAAAATAGCAAAATATTAAAAAAACAAAAAATTGCAAATGATTAACTACAAAAAGACATACAAGGAATCAACCTCTTGACGCCACTGGCGTCTATCTTGTTTATTTTTGGTGCAGTGCACACCTATCAAGTATGATGCCCTCCAATAGACATTTACTTGTGCTGCAAAATGAATCTGATATCTGATGTTAGCAATGAAACAGGTGGGAATTGAAGGTACATAGATGTTATGTTCGAAAGCCCCTGGACTATCAATTCTGAAGTCCAATGTATTATTCATAGTTTGCATACATCTTTCCCACATTGCCATGTTTTGCAGTTTTGATGACATAGTTATCTGGTTAACTTGCTGACTCTGACACCAACTATGCCAGTCTTTTATTACATTTTTTGCATATATACGTAATATACGTGACTCTACACTAGACATTTGCTTGTGTTGTAGAAAATAAATCTGATGTCTGAGGTTAGCAACAAAACAGGTAGGAATTGAAGGTACATAGATGTTATTGTCAACAGCCCCTGGACCATCAGATCTGAAGTCCAATGTATTATTCATAGTTTGCATGTATTAGTGCAGTTTTGATGACGTAATTTCTCTGGTTAACTTGCTGACTCTGGCACCAACTAGGCCACTCTTTTAATTACATTTTTGCATATATACATGACTTAACCCTAGACATTTGCTTGTATTGCTAAAATTAATCTGTTATCTGTTGTTAACAATGAAAACAGGTAGGAATTGAAGGTACATTGATGTTATTGTCGGAAGCCCCTGGACTATCAAATCTGAAGTCCAATGTATTTTTCATAGTTTGCATACATCTTTCACACATTACCATGTATTGGTGCAGTTTTGATGACATAATTATCTGGTTAACTTGCTGACTCTGGCACCAACTAGGTCAGTCTTTTGATTACATTTTTGCATATGTACATGATTCGACCCTTCATTAGTACAGTGTTTCTGTTGACATGGTTCACATTTCAACATGTATGACTCTTGAATCCAATGGGGGATTGAAGTGACTTGGGTCTCTAGCAAGCTACCATTGAGAGGACACTTTTGAGATTCACGGTCATGACTCGGCCCGTCGTTAGCTCCGAGTTTTGATGATACATTCACTTTTTGACATTCTGACTCTGGCCTCTAACAGGGGCGACTCAAGTTTCTAGCAGACCAGTGGTTTGATGTCACTTTTCACATGTTTACATGCATGAGCCTGACCTTTGTACATCACATTAACAACAGGTTTTACCTCTGAGCATGCATGACTCTGCCTCTAACAGGAGTGAATCAGAAGTTTGACAGACTGGCAGACATTGACAGTTTCCACACATTTGCACTCTTGTCTCTGACCTTTGTTAGCAGTGATTTGTTGACACTTTTTATCTTATATGCATGGCTCTGACGTGCAATGTTGGCGACTTTCATCTCTAGCAGGTTACTCTGATGACACTTTCCTCATACATGTATTGGTTAACATTATTCGATGCTGCCATGCTGGACTCTAACCTACATTGAGAGGGATCCAGGTCTATAGATGGTATTCCCATGCATCACGCAGCATTTTGATGAAGCTTTTCACCAACTTCCATGCCGACTCTGGATTGGGCTGGATTTCATGAGGTCTTTTACAGACAGGTTTTATTGACACGTCTTAAGCTTGACTTATTCTCTTGCATATTCCAGTGCATACAATTTGACTTAATTTGGCATGGTGTGTAAACCACACGTTTACATGCTCCCACGCATGACTCTGGCCTCCAGCAGGCATGGTGTTTAAACCACATGTTTACATGCTCCCACGCATGACTTTGGCCTCCAGCAGGCATGGTGTTAAACCACACAATTACATGGTCCCACGCATGACTCTGGCCTACAGCAGGCATGGTGTTTTACCACACCTTTACATGCTCCCACGCATGACTCTGGCCTCCTGCAGGCATGGTGTTTTGACACACCTTTACATGCCTTCAAGCATTACTCTGGCCTCCAGCAGGCATGGTGGTTTGACACACCTTTACATGCTCTCACGCATGACTCTGGCCTCCTGCAGGCATGGTGTTTTGACACACCTTTACATGCTTTCAAGCATGACTCTGGCTTCCAGCAGGCATGGTGTTTTGACACACCTTTACATGCTCCCACGCATGACTCTAGCCTCCAGCAGACATGGTGTTCTGACACACCTTTACATGCTCTCACGCATGACTCTGGCCTCCAGCAGGCTTAGTGTTTTTACACACTTTTACATGCTCCCACGCATGACTCTGGCCTCCAGCAGGCATGGTGTTTTACCACACCTTTACATGCTCTCAAGCATGACTCTGGCCTCCAGCAGGCATGGTGTTTTGACACACCTTTACATGCTCCCATGCATGACTCTGGCCTCCTGCAGTCATGGTGTTTTGACACACCTTTACATGCTCCCACGCATGACTCTAGCCTCAAGCAGGCATGGTGTTTTGACACACCTTTACATGCTCCCACGCATGACTCTAGCCTCCAGCAGGCATGGTGTTTTGACACACCTTTACATGCCTTCAAGCATGACTCTGGCCTCCAGCAGGCATGGTGTTTTGACACACCTTTACATGCTCTCACGCATGACTTGGCCTCCAGCGGGCATGGTATTTTGACACACCTTTACATGCTTCCACGCATGACTCTAGCCTCCAGCAGGCATGGTGTTTTGACACACCTTTACATGTTCTCACGCTTGACTCTAGCCTCCAGCAGGCATGGTGTTTTGACACACCTTTACATGCTCTCATGCATGACTCTGGCCTCCAGCAGGCATGGTGTTTCAACACACCTTTACATGCTCTCACGCATGACTCTGGCCTCCAGCAGGCATGGTGTTTTGACACACCTTTACATGCTCTCACGCATGACTCTGGCCTCCAGCAGGCTTAGTGTTTTTACACTCCTTTACATGCTCCCACGCATGACTCTGGCCTCCGGCAGGCATGGTGTTTAAACCACACCTTTACATGCTCTCAAGCATGACTCTGGCCTCCAGCAGGCATGGTGTTTAACCACACCTTTATATGCTCTCAGGCACGACTCTGGCCTCCAGAAGGTATGGTGCTAACCCACACCTTTACATGCTATCAGGCACGGCTCTGGCTTCCAGCGGGCATGGTGCTTAAACCACACTTTTACTTGACTCATCTCAATCTAAAACCCTATACTACTGGTGTTGGCGCTTTTAATCCTATATACTATTTGGCCGGTTAAACTATCCTCAATTGATACTTTGTTGCAATATTTTGATACATTGTTGCAATGTTTTATACTAGGGTAAGGTTTATATTATAGATATTATTGTTACTTTGTTACAACAACTACTATTTAAGATGTAAATAAACTATTTTCAAGCGCCAACACCTCTTCTGTTCAGTTTTTGGTCCATAATGTGTTTAGAATGGCGTGAGTCATTCTGGGGCATTTTGGACCTTTAACTGCACTTACCACATTATGCCCACTCACACCATTTTCCTCTTTATACTGCGCGCATTACGTCCTCTTGGCAATGCACGTGCAGTTTCCCGCCGTCTCCGTGCAGCTAGCACGAGGCGGGCAGGTCTCTCGGTCTGCTCAGGCTGAAATTTCCCACCCACCCTCCCATTTACAAGTCTACATTTACCTGCATGTCTACTTTGCAACTTAGCGGTTAAACTATCCTCAATTGATACTTTGTTGCAATATTTTGATACATTGTTGCAATGTTTTATACTAGGGTAAGGTTTATATTATAGATATTATTGTTACTTTGTTACAACAACTACTATTTAAGATGTAAATAAACTATTTTCAAGCGCCAACACCTCTTCTGTTCAGTTTTTGGTCCATAATGAGTGGCAATGAGTTATGTTACGAGTTTAAGGTTCCGCACGAGCGAAACCATGCCAAGTTGGTTTGCTGAAAAGCAAAACTTTTTAAGTGAAGACTCTTTAATAAAGTTTCAGAATAGTCTAAACTATTATGAAAAGATGGTCTTTAATTCGAAGATTTAATGATAGTAATCCTTAAGCACTTGTTGCGATCAGATCTTGTTTGAGCCATAAAGTAGATTAACATACACACCAATGTTACTCGAAGATTTCATCATGAACGAGCACGTTTGACAATAAAGGTTGTTTATGGGATTTTCTGACTTAGATCTTCCTTCACCAGTCAGCTCAAACAAAGTACATATTGCATTGAAGGTCTTTCAGTAACGAATACAATAGGCACCAAATCTCAGTACCCTCAAAGCAGGGATTATTCTTTAGTGGGAAAACTGAAAAAAGGCAAAGCGATTCTAGACTAAGCTGCTATCCACAGACATGAATCGCGGATCACCAAACTTCCCAAATGACGAGGAAAACTCATAGGAGCAAAGGGAACTTCATTATCTTTTACGTTTAAATTTTATAATCATTTCTTTCGGTTTTCTGTTGAACATTTTGAAAAGTTGCTTATTTCATAATACATAGATTACCTTATTTTGGACCCAAATGAAGCTGGCCATAACATGTACTTATTCCATCTACGACAATTTTAGCGATGATACCAAATATGTACGGTGTAATTGAGTAAGAAGAAGACCATCGTTCCTGCTTGGAAAAAGCATCTTATAAATTAGGTATTTTATCCTGCTCCTTGAAGGCCTAGACAGTAATAGTTGTTTTTCATTATAAGGAGAGGGTTGTAGTGTGCAATATCTATCTATCTATATATATATATATATATATATATATATATATATATATATATATATATATATATATATATATATATATATATATATATATATATATATATATATATATATATATGTCGTGTACCAGAAGTCGATCCGTACCAATCGACGATTGGTACAGCTATGCTGTACCAGAAGTCGATTGACTTCTGGTACAGCTATTACCTGTACCAAAAGTCGATCGACCTTTGGTACAGCTATTACCTGTACCAAAAGTCGATCGACTTCTGGTACAGTATTAAGCTGTACCAGAAGTCAATCGACTTTTGGTACAGGTAATAGCTGTACCAGAAGTCGATCGACTTCTGGTACAGCATAGCTGTACCAAGCGTCGATTGGGACAACCATTCATTTATGAGGGTCATGTACCAAAACTCGATCTGTACCAAGAGTCGATTGTGAAAGTGGACTGTATTGAACATGGAGGTTTCACAAACTGATTTTTAAAGTGAATATATTTTTTAACATTGTTCGATTTTTGTCTAATGTAATTTAATTCAACAAATTTGCCTATCTAAGGCCACCAATTCACTTTTTTTACTCAAATTCATTTTCTATTTCTATTTTCTATTTTTTTTGGGGGGGGGGGGGAAGTTTGACAGACTTTTTTGTAATAAACATAAGTTCAATATTATATATATATATATATATATATATATATATATATATATATATATATATATATATACAAATATATATATATATATATGTATATTTATATATATATATATATATATATATATATATATATATATATATATATATATATATATATATATATATATATACATTCTAAAGATGGCCCTACCTTCAACAAAATTATCTCACACGCTCAATTATCTCATAAGTTAAATTTATATTAAAGAATTTGTTCTTAGTCATCCATATGTTCAAGCACTGTGCAAATTATTACTGCCTACCAATTAGTCTGCATGAGAGTTTTCAATCAACATTCTGCGGTTAAAGTGTAAGTTCACCTTCAAAATTAAAAAAGATATGTTGTAGAGCTCAATGTCACCTTTCTCAGGACACCTTGATTATAATTGTACTCCGCAAATTGACTGAGATATTCAAGTTTGTATCTTGCAAAATGCAGCAAATTCACTGCCTCAGCTGGTTCATGGAGGCACCATCTTGGAGCTTATCAGAGACAGGAAGTGACATCACACTGCTACATGCAGGCTGGAGCTCTGGAGCTCTGCAGAACTGAATACACTAGCACATGCTCTTATAAGTATATGATTTGCAAAGAGGAAAGTGGTGTATCAGACAACAAACAGAGGCACTGTGTCTCAGTGTGTACCTGTCTATTCTAGAGGTATACCAGGTTCTGTTTGGCAAAAGCAATGAGGGAAAGAGACCTGTAGTAAAAGGGTTATGGATGAGCTTTAGGGCTCAAGAAATTCTACCTGTTTATAAAATAGACTGGCATTTACTATTTCCTACAATGTTCAGACACTGTAATCTTGTGATGAAAGTTTTCAATTTGTAAGCTGTGAGTGTATTGTCAGCGTTAGCCTCTAAGGAATTGACTGCAATACACATTATTCTCAAAGGAATTCAATGTACTCTGGTATCCTAAGCTTTATACCCAGGAGATAAACTGCAATACACATCCTCTGGGCACAGCTACTACAAATTGCAGTCAGGCTAGCTACTGTTAGGAAACCACAAGCAAATGAATTACATTTATAAAACCAGAAAGCCAAGAAACCACCTACTAATTGTACTGTAATATTGGTATTTTAATACTAATTCATAATAGCTATTAACTTGATTACTCATTTACAACAGGTAAAGGATTTTATTCATTTAAGCAGAGACATTCGTGGGGACAACATCTATTTGTGTGTCTCATTCTTAGTGGATTTACAGGCAGATATGGAAAACCTCCTTGGCAGTGGCCATTTACTGTGTCACACAAACACATAAAATTATATCAATGGTATATTCAACTTATTTTACAAGATGCTAATGCTAATCTACTTCTAAACTAATGCCTACAGTTTACAGAGAAATACAGCAAATATAACACATTTTGAATTTTGCTATTGACCGTATATTGATCATGTTTCAATGGTACATGCGCTTATTTGGAGAATCATAGTTGCATCCAAAAGCTTGACAATTCACCATCTTTGCGCTCAAGTTGTGAGCTGTCCACAGTCTCAGGGTTCATCTTTCCAAGGGGCAATGTGCCCCTAGATTTTGCTGTGGGCTCCTAGATTTTTCAAACTAGGGGCCCAAAATAGTATGTATAATAACCAGAAATCCTATTTTTGGCCAATAGTTTTTGTCAAAAGACCTTTTCTGGCCCCTAGCCTGAAATCTAAGTGTCAGACCCTGGGCCCACTAGAGCTAGCCCCTAAGCTCCCTCACTAGGCAGGAAGTCACAGCATGTCATCACACGCATCTAATTAACATCACTAATTAGGCTCCCTCTGAATAAACATGGCAGCCCCCATAAAGTTACCTTTAAATGGTATTATCTCAGTTTATCTGCAGAGTACAATTGTAATCAAGGTGTCCTATGAAAGGTGAGATTGAGCTCTACAACATATCTTTTTTAATTTTGAAGGTGAACTTACACTTTAATATCAAAGTTAATTTCAAACCCTCCTGGGAAAGATAAGGGTTATGCTGGTTCATGTTTAGGTGAAGGTAGGCTCTATTCTCTATATCTTTATAGAGTGTGGCACAACCCTTTACAACTGACCAAATAAATCCCCCTTCCCGCGGCACGGGACTGTCCTGATGGCCGAGTAGTTTAGGGCATTGTACAATGACTGGGACTCACGCAAGCGCCACAGGAACCATTGGTCATATGTATAAAACTTTGCGTAGTGCTTGCGGTGCGGTTAGAAACCACAACTGATGTCTCGGGATCATCTGACAAATATCTGAACACAAAAAGTATTCGATTCGAAATCCTATCACTACTTTCCCATGGCAAAACAGCAGGCGTTCCGCCTTCTCCTCGGCTGTGAACACGTGTGATGATGGCTACATCTCTGAATACCAACACTGTCAATGAAAACCCTGTCTAATTGCCCTTAACTTTTCGGGGGATGATTTTCAGGTTTTCGTCGCGTATGTAGGAGGTCAATAAACTGCCAGTTTTAAATGTGAGAAGGCAGCGCCCCCCTCCCCTCCCTCTCGCTACTCTCTTAATGGCGCACTCAGACAGTAAACGAGGGGCGGTTTTGGTTAGTGCGCTGTAGTTTAGGTGGCGCCCTTCAGATACGGGTGAGGCATTATGTAATAAACATAGCACTTCTGATGGTTGTATTTTTGTCATGGTCGAGAACTTCAGTCATATTGGAATGTGTGAGCATTTTTACGGCACTTACAAACGTCTTGCCGATTAACGACATCAACGTGTTGGTTGTTTTTCTTGTTTAATGCCTGTCTGCTATAGGCCTCGGATTCCCTTGCTGTCCGGTACATGCCCACGTCTCCGTATGAAGAGTGCTTAAAAAATAGCTGTACACAAATGTACCAAGCACGTACTTGATGGATAGCTCTTGTTTGGGTTGTGATAACCAAAAGGCCTTTCAATAATTTCTTTAAGAGACTTCCGCCGCCAAAATACAGTAGCCTGACCATTTTCAACTACTAAACTGTTGAACCTGTCATGTACCTCTATTCGGTTTTTCAACGTGAAGGGACATTTACATATACATAATCTTACACATCTATAATGTATAGAAATGTTTCAGAACAGGGAAGAAATAAACAGAATACTTTTTTTTAAATCCGGAAAGCAATCAAAAGGAAAAGCACATACATATCAATACTTAATTGTTTAAAACTTGTGTTAGAATCCGGACGTGTATTCACACTTTGGTGCTTTCTGGTCCTATTTGTGTGAGGAATTGGGCAAAAGGCGCTTCAATTTAAAACTCAATCAATCTAAAGATAAATCAAATAAAACATGACCAATGCAACACAATGGAAATAACAGACTGATAAAATGTCAGACATTTCCAGTATGTGTGAAATCAATTTATCATCATGACCATTATGCTTGAAAAGCGATCAGTGGATGTCGGATGTCAGTAGCTATCCTTGCAGATTCTGTGTGTATTGCACATGATTACTTCAATGTAATGTTTAACTGAAGAAGAGCTTAGTTACTGGTATTGTTAAGTATTGAGAGCTTTGAAATAAGGGCGAAGGATTACTAGTTTGATGTGATGAATAATAATAATAATAATAATAATAATAATAATAATAATAATAATAATAATAAAATCATATTGACAACACTAAAAAGCATGAAACCTTTTACATCGAGATCAAATTAAATAAATCAGGAAATAAAGGAAAAATAATCATATTATTTGGAGCATAAACTACATGCTCGTGACATATGGCAATATCACAATCATGTGCCTAGTTCTTGCTTTGTAGGGATAGTACTCAGTTGATTCAGGCTATTGAAAACTAAAAACACGCTGCCTTTGTCCTCGACAATTGGCAGTTGAAGGTCGAGGCTACTCTCCAATAATCCGGTGCATTCCGCAAACAGCTATAGGAATTCAATTGCCTGCATGCTCAAGTGGAAGCTTTTAATTAGACATCTGATTGAATCATTCCACAAGGCAGCACACATAGTCTATTGCTCTAGGAATTTTGCTTCTATCCGTGATGCCTAACCCCTTGATATCTGAACCATCTATAGCCACGAACGATTTTGCAAAATAACAAAAACAAAACCTATCTCTCACAATCTTTCATATATCCTATCAAAAAGAGGGTCGGTAATTGTTTTATTCAGTGTTCCTCAAGGTATTGTTATATCTCAAGTAGTTTATCAGATCACATGTTCCCTCCGGTAGTGTACTGGTTAAGACACCTGCTGGGAGTGAGATAAGACATTCTCCTACTCTTCTTCCCATTGCAGTGTTTGCTACTACATGGAGGGTGCACTCGGTTGATTGGTACATAGAGCTGGACCCCAACATAGTCGAAATTCTCGGAAGCTACAAATATGTTGTTCGTTTTTCTGTCTAATACGCCGTTTGCTTTATACCTTCTGTCCTAGTCCAGTGAAACCGTCTGTGTGTGTATATATATATATATATATATATATATATATATATATATATATATATATATATATATATATATATATATATATATATATATATATATATATATATATATATATGTATATATATATGTATATATATATGTATATATATATATATATATATATATATATATATATATATATATATATATATATATATATATATATATATATATATATATATATATATATATATATATATATATATATATATATATATATATATATATATATATATATATATATATATATATATATATATATATATATATATATATATATATATATATATATATATATATATATATATATATATATATATATATATATATATATATATATATATATATATATATATATATATATATATATATATATATATGTGTGTGTGTGTGTGTGTGTGTATGTATGTATGTATGTATATATATGTGTATATATATATATATATATATATATATATATATATATATATATATATATATATATATATATATATATATATATATATATATATATATATATATAAATTATATATATATATATATATATATATATATGACAAATGCAACCCCCACCTATACCAATTCAATTAAAATATGCTCTAATGTAACACAAACTATAGTACTGTATATCCGATTTAGTCAAAAGTATATTATTTAAATTAAGCTGAACAGACTAAAATTGTAACCTCATGTCAGCTAAAATAACTTAAAACCTTATATCCAAAATAGTTTTAAAGACTATGATCATACCTTTGCCAGACGGGCCCTCACACACACACACACACACACACATACACACACACACACACACACACACCCTCAAGGGTGTACTACAAACCAACCAACCAAAGACATAGCTTATTATGATTAAGTAGCACGACTCAACAGGGTTGGTATATCCATAACGATCCATAAAGAGGATTTCTCAGCACTTCCCCATTCGCATCTCTCCTGGCACGGAAGAAGCTGCATCGCGTTTGACATTTGAGATGTTGAAAGGGAAGCGGGAGAATCCCGCGTCGCAGGAAACAGGACAGCAGGTTGTATGACGAGCAGCTCTTTGTAGACTACTATTGTCAGTGGACTAGTTTACTCTCAGGCTGATCCCGTGCTGACACAACAATAATACTCTAACGAAAAGGCCTGGAAAACAATGAAGTAGGGTTGGTTACTGAAACTATGGTTTACTATTACAGGCACGATGTGGCCAATTTGTCGCATAGGCAATAGGGAATTGCCGAACAAATGACTTACCTAGTGATGACATAGTGCTCTAATTGTAAACGTGATACGACTTACGTGGGTTATACAAAGTCCCCCTCTATTCAAGGGTACCGCTGAATGCTTTTCCACTGGATATTATATAGCTTAGAATATATCCTCAAAATGATTTTGAGCAACGACAACAACAATAACGACGTCATATATTAAGGAAAGATCCACTCACAAACTGGTGACGTTATTCGCAATTCGTAGTAGAAATTCTAATGGATAGGATTTCAACAATCGTTTAATTTCATCGTGTTATCTTTATATTAACTTTAAAGTGTTAGTTATGACCTTGCTATCGTGTTGTTGTTTTTCAAATACATCTACTCAGTAGACGATGTAATTGCTTTAAGCTTCAATGACTTCATTGCGTTAATTCAATCATAAGAATAGTCATGCATAATAAATTCATAATAAATATTACAAATTTACAATTGGTCTGAAATTATTTATCAATTGATTCTACCATTCCATATGATGTCGTTAATTGAGTATAGTACTTGCTACTATCCGCTATTTTATCTTGCAATCGTGTCTGGGACTTTCCCCAACCTTATAGTGGACCTGAAAAAGGAATCTTGAAATATGGAGTAATATTATTCAATATGACCGTATGAACTACTATTATTGAGGAATCTTGGACTAGCAGATTTCGTGGGAATACCATAATTGTATTGTATCGTGTTGTGTGTTTACTTGTTGTAATATATTCATTACAAAAATCATACTCATAATGTCAATGAATTCCCCGAGTAAGAATTGAAAATGACAGCTAATGTATCAATTTACCTCGCTGGCCAGTAACCGTCCCGAGTGGAGCATTAAAACTGTTAGTAGCATTGCACAGGCAGTACGACTAATCGAGCTCGCTGTAAACGTATTACTGAACCAATGACGGTGTTGCTTGCATCACAATGATAATAATGATAAGGTGCAGAAACCTAAATGAAATAAATCTCGAATATTTCGGATTTGGGAATATTTTAAACGTATGGCAAATAGTTCACAGCCATGTAATAATATTCGTAAAAAAACATTTTCAATTCTTACTCGGGGACAGGGGCTTAGCCGTAATGCGTCCAGCGTGTCATTTGGACACGCAGAACACTGTTTTTTGACAGTTTGGACACCCAAAAGTTTATGTCAGAATTTGCTAAAGATGACTTTTCTTAGAAGATAGAAGATGTAGAAGCTGTAGTGTCACTTTTATAAGATACACAAAGCAGTATCTGGCCTAAAAAAGCAAAATCTGTAAAGGTATAGGGTCTATCTTATTAGTAGTATGTATTTTGTACCACACTTTGGACACGCAAAAGTCTATGAAACCTCTATTTGGACACCCTGTTTCCAAATATCGGCTAAGACCCTGCTCGGGGAATGCATTGACATTATGAGTATGATTTTTGTAATAAATATATTACAGTAAGTAGACATACAATAAGATACAATACAATTACTGTAGTTGAATTTTGAATGATTGACAACACTTTACGAATGTTCATGATTCTGGCTGAGTTAGGGAAATTGTTCATATTTAATTCATCAAATAATTTGAAAAAATGCAATTTATTAAAGTAATAGTGGTAAAGCACCAATCGAAACCATTGCTCCACAATAAACCTGCAATCTGGACTTCAGCATTCAATTGTTGATGTTCTTTGATAATACACGAATATTCATAAATAAATAAATGATATAGTTGAATATCTACAAATATTCCTGAATGAATAACACTACCTTAAAATGATGGAACTAACACACACATATACACACACACACATACACACACACACACACGTGATGAGTGATTTCCTTAATCATTTTTAATTATTCTTAATTGTCTAGGCGTGTCACTAGTTGAATAATGAGTGATTATTACACTTTATTGACTATATGCTTAGTATTGACGATTGTTCATGTCATTTACAAATATTCTATTTTTTTAATTAATGAATACTTTTCTCTACGAAGCCTCACTGCCTGAAATGAAAATATTCGTAATTCTAACGAATATACAAAATTCAATAACTAATATTTTTTTATACACTAGTAAGTATTCATGTATTTCGAATTTTTGCAATGCATCTAAAAATACCATATCAGCCACACGAAAATCATTCAAGCCCTCTTCCTGCTTTCTCTTGATTTCATTATGGAAAGAAAGGCCAATATTGGTTTAATGGAAATACACAAGTCCTTGTTCGCTAGCTTTGGACGAGTTAAACGTCCTTGTGGTCAATTATTCCTTTAGTAGTCATATCCAATTTCACGCAGGAAGCCATTGGTGGCGTTATGGTTTCCTCGCCAAATCCGCGACAGTGATATAGCCTGCAGATAGTGAATGTTGAGGCCCTCTGTCGGCCGATGTGTAAACTAAATTGTTTTTGCTCACTGACCGCACAGACTACAGGTATTCTGATCGGCTTAATATCCATATTCCCTAGGTATTTACTGATAAGGTAATGGATTGGTCATGGTGTCCTTGGCTATGTGAAGGGGGGGGGGGGGGCATTGATTACAGCTTAAGAATTAAGCAGTATAGAAATACGTTCTCTCGTAAGACGTTTAAAGCCTTTATCGTTTCTTGGCAAGTGTTATCTCTGTGAAAGTGCACTCAAAGACGATTTCGGTAATGCTTTCATGGCCGGGTCCAACCTAGGCAACCTGTTTCTTTTGTCTTGGAGGAATATTTCCCTGCAAATGCACGATTTTATCATTTATTAATGGGCGAAGGTCGCTTTTCCCAATAAGCAGAACGATCCTATGTAGTTCTTCTGTTTGTCTATTCCGGTGATGACAATGACGATTATGATGATGATGATGGTGATGATGTTGACAATAATGACGATGGTGACGGCCGCGAAAACGACCTTGATGATGATGATAATGATGATGATGATAGTGATGAGGCGGAAGAGGAAGACACTAATCATGTTTGTCTCGTCTCAAATGAAATGACATTATGGTGCTCAACGATATCATATTTTTGAATGGCCCGATGTCGATTGAAGTTATTCTACGGCTTCTGTTATTGCTCTGTGCGCCAGGTATTGACGTCAGAGTTTACCTCGATGGCTTCCTGACGTCCGGGACTATACGACTTATAAACGATGGCAAAAACAATCCTTGAACATAATTTAACATGAATCAATGGTTGTAATTGTGCAAATTTGTAAACAGCGTATCGTACTATTTTTCTGGAAACTGACTAGTTTCATTTCTTTTCATCGTATATCGTGTTTTCATCTTGCTCTTTTTCCTCTCCCTTCTGTGTTCCCTGCTCTTCAACGACTTCCTCTCTTACGTTGTCTTCTTCCTACTGAGTACCTCTTCGTCACATCTCTCACTTCCAGTTTCTTGTTACTTACTTTATCATATTTCCATCTATATCAATACAACACACTTTACCCTACTCTCCATACTTAAATTCCTTTTCACACACTTTTATGTATCCTCCCTCTCTATTTGTTATCCTCCTCTTCTTATTCCTTTCGTGCATGGTCTCACTCTTTCCCTTCCCATCTAGTCTGTTCAAATGACGTACCAACTACCGATACTTACTAAGTCTTCTAATGCTTACCACTACAAAGTACTTCTCCTCAAACTTTTTCAGCGAGAATGATCGCATCACCTCTCTCAGTTCCCTGGCCATCAGTATACTCACCGTAATTACTCAAAGAGAACGCAATACTAAAAGACAAACAGTGCCATTAAAGGCTAACAAAACGTGGACATTGATGGATCCTAGTAATGCATGCATTTATTTTCATTAGCGTGGAGTTTTTTCTGCCTTCAGAAGAAATGCTGGGACACTGCACAATCTCGATCACTTTCTCCTTGCAAAAAGCTCTTGGGAATCTCTGGAGGAAAGATCAAACAAGGCGCATATGTCTTAGCTAATGGCCGACATTGCCGCCAAGATTAAATCCTAATATGAGTGCTGCGTTTGGTCTTGGTCACCATTTGTCATGGGTGATGTGTTCTTACTCCTTGTAGTAAATCCTACCAATTGTTTGCATTTGGGAACGCAAAACAATACAAGAGTTGTTTGGCGCATTGCGTGCTACATACACGTAGAACGCAGGGAATGAGTCAAACACAATAATGGGACTAAATGACTAAAATAACCTGTATCTATCTCTATTTAAGCAGGAGACGACAGAGATTTAAAGCATGGAGAATTTTATAGTGGGTTACTCTTAATAAAAACGCAGCTTACAAACTTTAATTGATGCGTCCGGGGAAGAGGCTAATTTCAGAGGAAGTAGTATATTTATTGACCACATATTTCGACATAAAGGTACAAAGTAGAGTATCGGCAGCTGTAGTTGATGTTCCAGGGTCCACGTAACAATGCAGAGATCATGTGAATCTCGTGTCTGACCCGTGGCACTGGCCTTGCGCAACTAAGTTGACAAGTAGTTGCCTTACACATTTATAAACTGACCTTTATTGGCAAAACAGTCATCCTTGACCTGTTGTGACATTGATTTCCAAAAGGCAAATTGTCGTTCTTGGCTTGTTGTGACATTGTTTTCAAGGTGGATTTTTTTGTCTGGAGGTTTTAAAATCATTAGGCGTGAGTATTTTAGCAAGGATACGAGTTGGTCACACTAACTTACCTCACTCCTTCCGCTTGAAAAAGGAATACCCTCCCCAGTGTATAGCCTGTGAATGTCGTGTTACAATATATATATATATATATATATATATATATATATATATATATATATATATATATATATATATATATATATATATATATATATATATATATATATTCTTATTTATGTGTTATGGACCCAACCATTCGACAATATCTGTGGCAGAGTAGGAAGGAAATATGTTTAGAGCAGGTAAATATATAAATCTTTTTTCAAATGTTTTCAATATCTCGTGCTTACCGACGCATGGCGACGTTGCAGTGAAAGTTAATCTTGATGGTGATTTATTACCCTCTTCATTCTCTGAATTAAAAAGCCTTGCTGATTTCTGATGCCGACTTATTGACCCTATTTAATCCCTTGCGATTCATGGCGGGGTAGGGAGTGCTATCTGTAACCCGTTTATCCCTACCGATATATCTGCTTCATGTCAATAAACACGATGATAAATGCACACTCCCTCGAATTCAATAAGAAAAATATCTATCCTTGGACAACCTAAAATCCCGCTTCAACATGATAAAATCTCGCCTACGAATCAACCCAACGGCTTACAGCTGAAAACGACCAAAGTTAACCTCAATCACCTGTTGTATTGGTCTGGTACCTTGACATTCAGAACAGTGAGACAGACATTATTTCCTGGCTTACTATCTATTTGAATATACTTTTCTTGTCATTTTGTTTTTCATTTGAATCATTATATTTTTGCTATTGTAGTATTGTATGTTTATTGACTGTAAATATATATTTACAAAATCATGACAAAACAAAGTACGCATTTTCTCAAAACGAGTAAACAAAATATATATAAATCATGATACGCAATATATATAAAATTAAATATAAGATTGTAAATGTTTCCAAAGGACTAGGAAAGATAGTAACAGAAAATAAATTAAATATCTAGACATAATTGGTACTTTGTTCAAAGAATCCGCTAGGGGGAGTAAAGTGTTGTTTGAAGTAAAAATATATCAAAAGAGCAGGGGGGTCATTCCATGCCAACTCACTCACTTTTTTCCCGACCCATCTCCGATTTTGCTGAAATTTGGCAGACTTGTTGACCCTCCAGAGAGACTAACACACATCAAGTTTCAGCTCATTATCATCATTATTGATGAAGCTACATCACTTCAAAGATTTCTGATATTTATCAAAACTTTCGACTTTGGGACACAAAATATACTTTAACTCGAAAAGTAACCAAATGATTTTTAAAACCGTGGTACCGTTGGAAAGAGGAGACAATTTCCTTTCCGACGATATGTTACTTGATGACCTTTTGAGACATTTGACCTTTCAAGGTCATTTTCTGTGACCTTGACCTTTGACCTACATTTTCCGAAATACCTATCCTTCAATTTTCCTGAATTTTCGGGAGGAGGTGCTTAGTGATGTAGGTAAAAGGCATGTAAAGTTTGGTTTTGGAGAAATGGGCATTTCTTATTAAAAAGCAGGAAATAGTATTTGGTGTAAGGGTGCATCATACGAAAACGGACATTTTAATTTCATAATGCACATGGCATGGTAAACGAACTGCATATCAATAGCTATTTGTTTTCAAAGACAACCTCAGGCCATTTTACCTGTATGCCAAACATATCTGACTCCATCACTGCCTTTTGCCATAAATTATGTAGCCAGTTGATGTCACTAAAATCCATGGGCAAATTCACTTGTAATTAATCTTTGATCTATATGAAATAGTGTACAGCATATAGCTTAATGCATTCTCAGTACAGTTTTGGTTTCTCTACAGAGCAAACTTTACCTCATCATTATAAGTAACATCTTTTCATACCTAAGGCCAGCATTTGATGAGTATATCCAGTATGATTCTATGCCTTAACAACCTAAACTTTTTGAGATTCATCTGAGTTTGTTAAAAAGCGTTTAACTAACAGCTTTTGTTCCCCAGGAATATGGTGAAATGCAACAGTTTCTTGGTGCCAGCTACAGTTATAGAATTCTCCAGTCTTGCTTTTATTATTTCCTCATGTTTTGTAATATCGTCTGCTGAACAGAAGATGGCTGTGATCCTTGTGAGATTTTGTTCTGCCCATTCATACAGTTGTGAAGCATTCTGGATTTGAAGGTCAGCTGGTAGCTGCAAACTAACTCCATTCCATCACATGGTCCTTTAACTTTTATATGTGATGTAACAACGAAATGCCACATTGCAGGTATTTTATAATCTTCAGCGCGGTAAGTTAACTTAGCAAAGTTTTGTGGTTCTTATACTGCACAGCAGCACCATAGGAAAAAGTAGATCTTTGTAGGTTCCAATTTAGTTTAGTTTTCAAAGAGATCAGTCTGTTTAGTAAATAGCTTACCGCAACAAGGCATTGACATAAGTAATTGCCCGCTTGCCCTGGCAAGTGATTTTTTAAAATAAGACTTTTGGGCAAGTATATTTAAGTTTGCACTTGCCCGAAAGGTCAAGCAGATTCTCTGAACACTACACATTTTTCAAATAGAAATATGCAGAAATATACCCAGAAATATGCAACAAAATGCAACACAATTTAAATGAAAATGGTTTTCAAATCATTAAATCCATGACAAGTAATACATGCCATTCTAGCATGTTATAACTTATTTCGGGCAAGCCAAAAATTACATTGGGCAAGTATAAATCATTAACTACTTGCCCGGCATGGTAAGTTTGCTCTGAATTTTATGTTGGTGCCTGCCAACACTGTCATGAACTGAGCAATCTGATACCTTTACACAGCTTACACTTTACATTTTGTTTTTCTCCTAGTAGTATGCAACACAGGGATGAATGGTTGCTTGGAGATTGAATCAACTATAATTTACACTGATGTCACTGCGTACAATGTCTTGATCCTCCTCCATTTCATTCTTGAGACCGCGCAAAACATGGAGAAAAAATAAAAGCAAGACTGGAAAATGCTTTAACTGTAGCCAGCACCTGGAAACGGGTGCATTTCACCATATTCGCTTTTCAAACTCAGATGAATGTCAAAAAGTTAAGGCTGTTTAGGTATAGAATCATCCTGGATATACTTAACAAATATTGGCCTTGGGTATGAAAAGATGTTACTTATAATTATGAGGTAAAGTTAGCTTTGTAGAGAAACCTAAATTGTAATGAGAATGCATTAAGGTATATGCTGTACAAATTTTCATATAGATCAAAGATTGATTACAAGTAAATTTGCCCATGGATTTTAGTGACATCAACTGGCTACATAATTTATGGCAAAAGGCAGTGATGGAGTCAGATATGTTTGATATACATGTACAATGGCCTGAGGTTGTCTCTGAAAACAAATAGCTATTGATATGCAGTTCGTTTACCATGCCATGTGCATTATGAAATTGAAATGTCCGTTTTTGTATGATGCACATTACACCAAATACTATTTCCTGCTTTTTAATAAGAAATACCCAATTCTCCAAAACCAAACTTTACATGCCTTATACCCACATAACTAAGCACCTCCTCCCCAAAATTCAGGAAAATTGAAAGATAGGTATTTCGGAAAATGTAGGTCAAAGGTCAAGGTCACAGAAAATGACCTTGAAAGGTCATATGTCTCAAGAGGTCATCAAGTAACATATCATTGGAAAGGAAATTGTCTCCTCTTTCCAACGGTACCACGGTTTCAAAAATCAGTTGGTTACTTTTCGAGTTAACGTATATTTTGTGTCCCAAAGTCGAAAGTTTTGATAAATATCAGAAATCTTTGAAGTGCTGTAGCTTCATCAATAATGATGATAATGAGCTGAGACTTGGTGTGTGTTAGTCTCTCTGGAGGGTCAACAAGTCTGCCAAATTTCACCAAAATAGGAGATGGGTCGGGAAAAAAGTGAGTGAGTTGGCATGGATACTATTCAAAGAGAGAAAGAGATTTTTACTTGTATAATTGCGGTATCATGTTAACTTGAGGTCAAATAATCTGTTCGCTCCCTGAAAAGCGTCATATAAATGTCTCACTTCATGTTTTCAATCAAAAACGATTTAGATCTAACTTACAGCTCCGTGCACACAACACAATCACACCACATTCTCTCCATGCTAACGTATTCTGTGTTATATTGCATGTACGCCCTAGACTGAAAAGCTAAAGTAATGCATTTAACCGCTCAGCCATGGGGGCAGTCCCCCCTCTGCTGACCTATTTGTCCCCTGTCACCGCACGCCAACAAGCTGGAGATTGAGCAACGGATTGGTTCTGTAGGCAATGCATTGTACCACTCAGTCATGGGGGCAGTCCCCCCTCTGCTGACCTATTTGTCCCCTGTCACCACACGCCAACAAGCTGGAGATTGAACAACGGATTGGTTCCGTATGCAATGCATTTAACCACTCAGCCATGGGGGCAGTCCCCCCCTCTGCTGACCTATTTGTCCCCTGTCACCGCACGCCAACAAGCTGGAGATTGAGCAACGGATTGGTTCTGTAGGCAATGCATTGTACCACTCAGTCATGGGGGCAGTCCCCCCTCTGCTGACCTATTTGTCCCCTGTCACCGCACGCCAACAAGCTGGAGATTGAACAACGGATTGGTTCTGTATGCAATGCATTTAACCACTCAGCCACGGGGGCAGTCCCCCCCTCTGCTGACCTATTTGTCCCCTGTCACCACACGCCAACAAGCTGGAGATTGAGCAACGGATTGGTTCTGTATGCAATGCATTTAACCGCTCAGCCATGGGGGCAGTCCCCCCTCTGCTGACCTATTTGTCCCCTGTCACCACACGCCAACAAGCTGGAGATTGAGCAACGGATTGGTTCTGTAGGCAATGCATTGTACCACTCAGTCATGGGGGCAGTCCCCCCTCTGCTGACCTATTTGTCCCCTGTCACCACACGCCAACAAGCTGGAGATTGAGCAACGGATTGGTTCTGTATGCAATGCATTTAACCGCTCAGCCATGGGGGCAGTCCCCCCTCTGCTGACCTATTTGTCCCCTGTCACCACACGCCAACAAGCTGGAGATTGAGCAACGGATTGGCTCTGTATGCAATGCATTTAACCACTCAGCCACGGGGGCAGTCCCCCCTCTGCTGACCTCTTTGTCCCTGTCACCACACGCCAACAAGCTGGAGATTGAGCAACGGATTGGTTCTGTGCGCAATGCATTTAACCGCTCAGCCATGGGGGCAGTCCCCCCTCTGCTGACCTATTTGTCCCCTGTCACCGCACGCCAACAAGCTGGAGATTGAGCAACGAATTGGTTCTGTATGCAATGCATTTAACCGCTCAGCCACGGGGGCAGTCCCCCCCTCTGCTGACCTATTTGTCCCCTGTCACCACACGCCAACAAGCTGGAGATTGAGCAACGGATTGGTTCTGTATGCAATGCATTTAACCGCTCAGCCATGGGGGCAGTCCCCCCTCTGCTGACCTATTTGTCCCCTGTCACCACACGCCAACAAGCTGGAGATTGAGCAACGGATTGGTTCTGTATGCAATGCATTTAACCGCTCAGCCATGGGGGCAGTCCCCCCTCTGCTGACCTATTTGTCCCCTGTCACCACACGCCAACAAGCTGGAGATTGAGCAACGGATTGGCTCTGTATGCAATGCATTTAACCACTCAGCCACGGGGGCAGTCCCCCCTCTGCTGACCTCTTTGTCCCTGTCACCACACGCCAACAAGCTGGAGATTGAGCAACGGATTGGTTCTGTGCGCAATGCATTTAACCGCTCAGCCATGGGGGCAGTCCCCCCTCTGCTGACCTATTTGTCCCCTGTCACCGCACGCCAACAAGCTGGAGATTGAGCAACGAATTGGTTCTGTATGCAATGCATTTAACCGCTCAGCCACGGGGGCAGTCCCCTCTCTGCTGACCTATTTGTGTCCTGTCACACACACGCCAACAAGCTGGAGATTAAGCAACGGATTGGTTCTGTATGCAATGCATTTAACCGCTCAGCCACGGGGGCAGTCCCCTCTCTGCTGACCTATTTGTCCCCTGTCACCGCACGCCAACAAGCTGGAGATTAAGCAACGGATTGGTTCTGTATGCAATGCATTTAACCGCTCAGCCACGGGGGCAGTCCCCTCTCTGCTGACCTATTTGTGTCCTGTCACACACACGCCAACAAGCTGGAGATTAAGCAACGGATTGGTTCTGTATGCAATGCATTTAACCGCTCAGCCACGGGGGCAGTCCCCTCTCTGCTGACCTATTTGTGTCCTGTCACACACACGCCAACAAGCTGGAGATTAAGCAACGGATTGGTTCTGTATGCAATGCATTTAACCGCTCAGCCATGGGGGCAGTCCCCTCTCTGCTGACCTATTTGTGTCCTGTCACACACACGCCAACAAGCTGGAGATTAAGCAACGGATTGGTTCTGTATGCAATGCATTTAACCACTCAGCCATGGGGGCAGTCCCCTCTCTGCTGACCTATTTGTCCCCTGTCACCACACGCCAACAAGCTGGAGATTGAGCAACGGATTGGTTCTGTATGCAATGCATTTAACCGCTCAGCCATGGGGGCAGTCCCCCCTCTGCTGACCTATTTGTCCCCTGTCACCACACGCCAACAAGCTGGAGATTGAGCAACGGATTGGTTCTGTATGCAATGCATTTAACCACTCAGCCATGGGGGCAGTCCCCCCTCTGCTGACCTCTTTGTCCCTGTCACCACACGCCAACAAGCTGGAGATTGAGCAACGGATTGGTTCTGTGCGCAATGCATTTAACCACTCAGCCATGGGGGCAGTCCCCTCTCTGCTGACCTATTTGTCCCCTGTCACCACACGCCAACAAGCTGGAGATTGAGCAACCTCCTCCCTGGCAGACGTTTCCCCTGCGACAACCTTGCTTCCTGCCTCAACACGATAAAAGTTTTCTGCTCTGGGAATCGATGAAATCCCACGGCAGTAAGGCTGAACTTTTTCTTGACAGTTTTCGATGATTGATTGTGCGTTTACGACATTAAGTGGGACTGTTTGATGTGCAGGAAAGTCAAATTCCGCAAGTTGCCGATTTTAATAACATTGCTGTAGGCGCATGATGAGCTGGCAGGGATAGGAAATTGAAAACTGTTTATTATCAACTTCTAACTTCCAATATCAATACAATTTCCTTGGCTGAATAAATAATTAAGAATTTTCATCGTAAGAAATTCAATCACCCGCCAACTCCCAGGATTTTGATAAAAAGGTAAGATTTCTAATGCAATAAATGAAGCTTGGAATGTATTCAAGTATTGTTCAGAATTTTATCATTTCATCAATACGAGAATTCATCTTTTAGTGTTATGTTTAATAAACAAAGTTTCTCAACATAGTTGAATAGTGCATCGAAAACAAAGGAAAAATGAAATCCTTTTATTTCCATTAAATTCACAGCAATAGATCAGATAACTTCTATGATATTTTGATTAGTCGTTTTTGTTTTTTTATACATGTGTAAGTGCACATTTGGTTCGCAAGCAAGAAATAAGTATGCGTAGGAGATTCTAGCTGGGACTTGAGCAGGTAAGCAGAATAGCCAGGCTCACAGAGACACTAAAGATAGCACCCCATTAAGAGTTAGTTAGTACTAGCAGTGAACCACTCACCTCAGGTAGAGGAGGTAGGCCGAATGGCTGCTGAAACAAATACAGTAAAAGACTGAACTGAGGAGAGGTAGTGTAGTAGATAGGTAAATCTAGAGTACACATATAAAATATCAGTTACTATTTGAAAGGTAAAGGTCAAACGCCAGGGGGCTTAAATTCATGAGAAAACATTCTGTTCTATACCAAACATTGCTAGGTTTTGGTTAACCCATCAATGCCTGCAGCGAATGAGAGGACACATGTATTCCTCCCCCCCCCCCCCCTCTCTCTCTCTCTCTCTCTCTCTCTCTCTCTCTCTCTCTCTCTCTCTCTCTCTCCCCAGAATGAAATTGATAGAAGGTGGATGGAACGTTTTTAGTTTATGATATGTTAGACCAGCATGACAAGTTACTGGGTATAAAAGTGATTAATGAAAGAGGTAATTTCTTGCAATATGACTCTTTGAAATGGAAGATGAATAATTGTATTGTATTGTATACAAGAAACCTGAAGAAGAGGCAAGGTCCACTGATTCCTTATTTATCAAATGTCATAAATATTAGATAGACTTGATATGTTAATACATACCAAATTTTAATGAATTTTGAGAAAACATCATTAAAAATCAATGCAGAAATATGGTCCCAAAGATGAAATGAAAATAAATATTACAGAAAATGCAATACATGTACAATCTGTATAGCACAGTAGAATGTTGAATATGTTAAATACACACAATTTAAGATTACTCATTAAAGTGACTATATATTTAAAGCTAAAAAGTAAAAGTCTTGAATAATCTTAAATATACTTAATATAACAATTAGGTTGAAACAATAGTCCATGCCTTTATAGAATGTCCATTTATGACAAATTTATGGCAACAATTGGAAATGTGGCTTCAACGGGTATACAGACAAGGTTTCAAAATAGACGATACAGCGTAAACTTTTGGGTTATCCCAGGAAAATGTCATTATTGACATCATCATTCTAGCTTAAAGGTTATCTATGAAAACAGGAGAAAAGGTAAAATCTCTCAATTAAATGAAGTGAAATATCAAATATTCTTGCAGATGAGGTAAGACTATTTCACTCGTGTACTAGGAAGGAAGAATGGAATACTAGTAGTGTTTTACGTTGCTTCCAATAGCTTATGTTATATCGCCACGAGATAGAAACCCGTGACCGGGAAAAAATCCTTCTCCTCATGAATAGTTCCAAGGGGTCCTTCAGTTCCAAAAACAACGCCGCACATTTTTATAGTGACCAGGCCAACCCGCTTGAGGATCCAGCGGAGACTCGAACCTGCGAACTCACGATTGGCAGCCAGGCATCGTATATTACACTAGGCTACGGCTGATCCCTTTTTGCTGAAGTACGTGAAGAAGAAAAGCTGAATAATTCCTGTAAAAATGTGCAGGTATTTGTATGAGGAGCTTGACAAAGCTTTCTAGTAATGTACAAAATATATGGTATACATAGTTTTACATTATCACGCACATGTTTGCAAAAAGGAAAAATGTATAATATTTGACTTTTTGTTCCTTCTCTGTTTATTCTTGTGCTGTACATGCGTGGGCTTTAGTAACCATCGATTTCAGTCAATATATATAGACTTCATACATATATATTACATACATACATACATACATACAATAGATACATACAATACATACATACAATACATACATACATACATACAATGCAAACATACACAAATACATACATACATACATGTACATACATACATCCTATGTACTAAAGTGGTCTTCCTCATTGAACTGTGCTGCATGTATGTGGAGACCACGTAGTGTCACTCTGAACTGCACTCTGTGTTTCATCTTCGTTCTTTGTGGGTATTAAGCGACTTATTGCTGCTGTACCTTCATCTGATTCTTCAAAGGAGCGCGCCAGCCAGAAGTAATAACGTCGTCGTCCTATCGCAAATGTCATTCTGCTCTCAGAGTCGGACAAATCGGCTTCTAAATGACAGCTGTTGACGGCGACTTACTGTTAAAACTCTGAGTGGATCTTTCATAGAGCGCATACCTAGCTTTGTAGCTTTGACGTGATATGTATAGTGTTCTTATCCCATTAATGCTCACAGCAGCCAAAAGAGCCTGACAATTTCGATGAATTCTTGCGGAAAAAAAAATGATGTGGAAAATTATTTGAAGGAAAAATGTTATTCAGAACATTATCAAGAATACTCCTTGAAATATTTTTCAAAATTATTCTCAATTCCAAAGTTATCATCAAAAGTATCATAGATCCAGACGACAATTCCTATAGGAACTCTTAAGTATTAACGGGTTATAATCATACCGCAGCGGTGGATACAGGTGTACCGCTGGTTATTGGGGAGATGCTTCTTCTCTCCTTGCCCACACAGGCATAGTGTTCCCCGTATAACTTTCAACATTTGGAGGCAATCAAAATTACTATAATTCAAAACGTTCAATTGTATATGTTCTGTTATTTAATTATGAACAAATTGTATGTTGTATGATTTTGTCCAGTCAATAAACCTACCATTAAACTTACAAAACACAGCAAGTTATTTTGTAAAATATATTTCTATTTCCTCAGTCAACTTTTTCCTACATATTGAGAACACCTTTGTGCCATAACTAAATTACATTTATCTCGTCGAATGTACTTTAATTTATAAGTAGTGGCGAATTTCCTTCTAACATCTATTGAACCTACGTTTTCTGTAAACCAGTGCCACCAGTGTCTCCAAACATGAACGACTCTGAATCGTTGCGCTGCATAAGGTCCGTTATTCAAAATCTTCCTAAGGCGCAGTTGCCCTGAATTGCGGTCATAATCGGTAGTTCTTTCGGGTAATCTACTTTGAATAACTGGCCCGATGCAATTTGTCTTATAGGTCAAGAAAAATACGATAATCATAATTCCCTTTCATTCCTTGATGTCTGGATAAAGAGCGTTACCAATCTATATTCAGTCTGGAATGGCAGAAATAGCGACGATTAACAAAACAAAGTCCCCTTTATTCCTTTCTTCTGAAAAGCTTATGAAAAAAACGGAGGGCAATCGAGTTCATTTCTAAGATAGAAAGACCATTATTGGCCTTAGATACATAACCAAAGAAAATTAATTCGTTGTTCCATCGTAACCTTGTAAGCTGCAAATCACAGAATGTATATATTGATTGACGTGCATGTCTTCAGTTGTTGTCAGGTAGGTGTGAAACGTAGCCTGTTGATGTCGTCTCCTGCTTAGGTCATAGGAGCATTTCAAAGAATAGGGCCATAACTAAACCCCGGGGACTGGTCACGTAGCAGAGAAAGCTGAAATACTAAGTAGACCACTTGCAGGGGATAACGCGGTAACTACACGTACACGGACACGGACATCAACCCGATATTTCCTGCGAACACTTTGATCTGAATCGTTTCAAGTAAATTAAGACATGATGAAAAGCATATGTTCGACCAAGGTGCTGAGCCACTTGTTTACATCGAATATTAATATCCTCGCAGCTACTGTCATGTACATGTATGAATCTTTTCCTAGTAAATATAATTCGACTATGAACTCACCACGGCGCATGCACGGCAAAGCGGGTTGTGCCATGCCATTAATATCATCATTACAATGCTTTTATAGAAAAAAGACTAACCGGTTACTATGTCATTTGTGCGGATTCCAGTAGGAAAAATAACAAACCGCGAAAGGCACAGTGCTCATATCACTATATTGTTGTATGATCTGAATATTGTTTGTCATTTTTTCAACAATTGAAAACAAAAAACATTATCCACTCCCGTGGGAATGATCATTCTCATTATTTATTTCACCGATGGGTAAATCATACTGATAGTTGTAGAAAACATTTTTATCGTTACCAGTGTATGCGCGAGCTCTAGTTCATGCATAGCCTATATCTGAGGAATATTGGTTCTATCTCAGGAAATAGTTGCCAAGGATGTAAGAGCACCAGCAGATTACGACGTGACTGGTGGCATTAGTGAAATAAAGACAATACATGTAGCGGGATCAAGCATCGACAGAAATCGATAAAAGTAACAGCTCAACCCAAATCCCTTTAGCATAAAAGCATTTCCTAAACTGGTGCTGCGAACATTATTCTCCATTTTCCTCTTCTGAGTGAGAAGGGTGGGCCGAAAGCCATTATGATGAAATTTCCATCTTGATTAAGGATGAGAAGGCGGTGATTTGAGACACACCTTTTAGCGGGTGATAAACACAGGTCGACAGAGTGTATGTAGGCCATGGAGAGATGGGTGCTGCCACATGTACTAGGTTAGGTCTCTGGAGGCAATAGCATATTGGTGTTGGTCTACACTGAGATATATGTGTATATATACACACACATATATATATATATATATATATATATATATATATATATGTATATATATATATATATATATATATATATATATATATATATATATATATATATATATATATATATATATATATATATATATATATATATATATATATATATATATATATATATATATATTGCCATGTTTGTCGTTGCGCATACGACGGATCCGCAGACACTCACATACGCAACGATAAGCTTGTGATTCGAACAATAGAAACGATTGAATCGACCTTGACCTTGCTCTAGGTCAAAGCGGTCAGTCATTCATTCGAGTTGTTTGTTACATCCACGTGCTCTTGACATTTAAAGAAAACTCCCATCTCGATGTGAACGCTACTAGATTACAATAAAATGATAATCAATCAAAGTTTTCCGATTGCTTCCAACTGTTTTAATCCTCTAAAGAAATGCATCAGAATTCCAATCACAATACACATCTGTGTGCATTAGCTGGAACAATTTCAGAAAAATTGCTTTGCTTCAAAACAGCTTTATTCAGCTAGTCGTGTGTTTTTGACATTTTTCAGGAAATATGAAACGAATCTCTTATAATTTAATCCATGTGCATGGTCTAGAAGAAGCATTGCTACTCTGCATCTGCATAATTACCATGTCATCCTTCTTCATTTCATTATCTCACATATCTTATGTTCTTGTTAATCAGAACTTGATCGCTTGCTTTGTGGTGCAATGTGTGCTATGGACTTTCTGCTTAATATCACCTCCTTTTTTTACTTTTAGGTTGAGTCGTGATTGGTGGAGGAAACCAGGGTACCCGCAAAACACAGGAACAGTCACGGGCAACGATTTTTCCTTTATCCAAATGTTAATTTTTCTCTGATAATAGCAATACAAGATATTAAATAGTATATCTACCATACAAACGAACAAGCAATATCAAATACAAGATATCAAATAGTATGTCTCCCATACAAATAGCAAAGCAATATGCAATATATATATATATATATATATATATATATATATATATATATATATATATATATATATATATACATATATATATATATATATATATATATATATATATATATATATATATATACATATATATATATATATATATATATATATACATATATATATATATATATATATATATATATATATATATATATATATATATATATATATATATATATATATATATATATATATATATATTGGCGCCATTTTGCTTGGCGTTGAGTTCGGGACGGTCTGCACATTGGCACGCGAGTCTTGTTGACGTGACTAGTCACGCAGGCTTTAGTTTGTCATGAACCTTCGGTTCTGAGAGGATTAGCTTATAAAAGGTTTCAGGGATATGAAAGAGCAAGACACGCCGAAGAATGTGCTGATTTTTCATCGGTAATGGTGGAGTTAGTTTAACTATAATTTCTGCGAGTAGACCCAGGTCTTAAGTCAAATGGTGTACACTGTGCGTCCTGCAAATGGAAGATAACAATACTGCTGTCAGAGGGTATTATTCGCAAGATTACCGAGAGCTCACGTCTGTAACAGTTGTCCAAAGGAGGATTAGGTTCAATACGAACTGTCAAAAACCTACACAAAAAAATGAATAATGGTATTTACAGATAAATATAGCAGTTATGAGGAATAGTAAACAGTCACAAGCCAAGGCCACACCATCAGTACTGTGCATGTGGAGCACTTTAAGGTAGTTCGGTACGACTGTCGACTGAACGTCCCGGCTGCAGCTGTCCCACTCTCCAATGTGGCGCTTCTTCCACCCTGTACCTGATTCATGCCCGCGGCAGAGCCATAGATGCCCTGATTATCTCAGGTACATGTATACCCTGAGAGCATTGCTGTCACATAGAAACACGGCCCTTAAACAGTATTTTGACAATATAGATGGCAGCACTGCTCACGCTGACACTAGCAATATTTCGTGAACATGTGACAGCAACTTAAAATTTATTTCTTATTGACGTATCATATACTTTAAATTACCGAGTGCAGACATGCAACAACTGAAACTAATGTCCGGGGGTCACGTAGGCCGTCACGTGACTGGACAGTGATTTTAAATGGCGTAGAGAAAGTAAACACACCATAGTTCGTTACATCGGACATATACTGTATACAGATGTCACCATGAGTTTATTTCGTGGTATGCCGCAAGGTATGATCACACATAAACCCATATTGGACTTTAACCCTTCAAATTCAGAGGCTACTTTCGTCAAAAGCACAAGGACACGAATAGTTTTGAAAACCACCTGAACCCTGTCATATTGGTATTCATTGGATAGCTCTCGCTGAGTACTCTCTGATGAGTACCCATGTACCATGGTTTTGGTGAATCTTTCAGCTTATAATTTTGTATTGGCCACCAGCAACATTAGGGTTAAAAATGTCACTGTTGCACTATTTGTTTGTCAAACAAATATCATCATTTATTGTTACCCCTTATTTTGTTTAATATTTTCATTAGGTTTGCACTATCTAGAAGTTTGATAAAATGGTTTCCAGGTGGTTCTCGTGTGTATACTGCTCTCATGATCCGATGGTGCCTGCCTATTCGTGTTGACAGTAAGACGTAATAACCCATACTTGACTGGGCTTTTTTATAATTTCAAACAAATCACATGTATTCTTACGATGGTAAGAGTCTACTGTGCACATTTAAAACACATGGACTCTCGCTACGTTAAAATGTTTTAGACACGAAATAATTTGTATTTTTCATGCTGAAAGGAAGGTGCAAATACGTAATACAACATTTGTTCTTAACCTTTTTTCTAGATGCAAACCTATTTATCTATATGTAGAACCATTGTATACTTTGTGCAAATTACGCTTATAGTCCAGATGTAGTTTCAAACTGGAGAAATTTGTGTTTTGATGCTCACTGCATCTTCCATATATATTTCACGCACGTGCTACTTATATTGGAGTCAAAGCCGCAGCTGTAGTAGAATATAGTCAGTATAGCTACAGTAGTGAAGCACATTTTCCTTACTCTGACAGAAAACGGCAAGAATGTAGCCAGTCACAGCAAATACTGTTGTTAAGGTGAGATACGTTGGCCATGTCTTCAAGTTTATATTGAAGACCTCAGTCAATAAGTGGTACAAGACATGGAACAAATGATATTTTGTATATGCCACCAAGTAGGAAATATTCTAAAAGACAGCAGTTTTATGACTGTCATAAATATCTCAAATGAGCGTGCAAGAAATCAAACATGAAAGAAGAGATGGTGCTTTTATCTCGAAAAAACTTATGGTAACCTTAGATGTGGATGTTCATCACTTAAGGGGTGTTGTTAAAGTGTCAGTGTAGATGAAGGTTGACGGGGCCAGGTCCAGGGGGAGGAGGCAGTGGCGCTGATTGATCCGCTAACAAGCGCTTAGCTGCACGGCGCAGATTATCTCTGACGGCCCCCACATATTCTTTCCCAACGCTGAGAGCACGTTTAATTAGGCCCGCAACTCTGGCCGTCTGCAACTCAATCGTCTTAATGGCACTTAAGGGGCTACCTATCCCCCCTCTGATCCCCCTCCTGCCATAATCGCTACCACGAGAGAGCCTTTTCACTTGTGGAGCAGCTAACAAAGACTTGAGAGAGAGTTGATGGCTGCCTTGTGTGAGCGCTGCTGAAGGGTTAGGATAGACAGAGGATCTGGAATGGCTAAGGTATTGCCACCCACAGCACGTGCGCTGGCCATTAAGGCAGAGATTGTGTATGAAAAATACAACTGGCGACACACACGGAGATAAGGAACCAGCATTTCTCGTCGCCGCGGAGAGCGTCCTGGTTTAGAATTGGCCCAACGTTGTTGTTCTGCAGACAATGGGGGGGGGGGGGGGGGGGGGGGGCAAAACAGCACCACGTGCCTGGCATACAAACTGATACCTGCAACAAAAATTACTACCACTACTACTACTACTACTACTACTACTACTACTGCTACTACAAGAACAACTACAACAACAACAACAACAACTACTACTACTACTACTACTGCAATAACAAGAACAACTACAGCAACAAATACTACTACTACTATTACTACTACTCCTACTACTACTACTACTACTACTTCAACTACTACTACTACTACTACTACTACTACTACTACTACTACTACTACTACTACTACTGCTACTGCTACTACTACTTCAACTACTACTTCAACTACTACTTCTACTACTACTACTACTACTACTACTACTACATGTACTACTACTACTACTACTACTACTACTACTACTACAAAACGATTACTACAAAAACAACAACAGCAACAACTTACTACAACACAACAACCTAATGATGTCGATGATCCTATTTATCATGTCATCGTCATTTTCATTATCACATCAGCAATATTATATCAGTTTCATGGTTTTTGCCACTATCATCAGACAGATGTTTTATGACTTTTTATGATGAAAAGTAGGTATTTGCTAAGGCCCCCTTTCACCAATGCTGTTCGAAGTGCATTAATATTAATGTGTTCGATACCAGATCTCGAAAGAGAAAGTTGCAAGGTATATACGAACTGCATGGAAACTATCTACATTTTCGTGGAGATGAAATATTAAAGGGAAACACCACAAAACAAATTGTTTACATTCAAACAAGGCCTTTGACGAATGAAGCCGTGTAGTTGTTATTTCATTTGCCATATCTATTTTCTTGCAGAAATATTTCAATAGCAATATAGGAACATGCACTGTGCAAAATACAGTCTCTCTAGCATATCTAGACGTGCTACATGAGCAACGATTTTTATTTCCTTGCAGAAATGTTGTAGCAAAATATAAAAAACACTATAGGAAAATAGGCAATATACATGTACATGTACATATCACCTAAACGCAAATCATTGTATGGTCATCTATTCCAATTTTCCAGTGGCGTGATATCAAGGATATCTTCGCACAACATATAAGTGATACATGCAGCAAAATCATTCTCATTACAGAATATAAACTATCCATTAGGTAACTTAGGCTTACAGATATCGATGATGCGTATTTATATTTTCTAGCAATAATTTGCTTTAATTGAAACAAATAATATTTCCTAATGAAAAGTATTTTCGTATATATATATATATATATATATATATATATATATATATATATATATATATATATATATATATATATATATATATATATATATATATTTATATATATATATATAATATTATATTATATATATATATATATATATATATATATATATATATATATATATATATATATATTATATACGTATATATATATATATATATATATATATATATATATATATATATATATATATATATATATATATATATATATATATATATATATATATATATATATATATATATATATATATATATATATATATATATATATATATATATATATATATATATATATATATATATATTATGCCTACCTTGCTGCCCTCTATTTGTAATGAATTGCATTTTTGACAGCTTTGCTCAGAAAGTGACCTTTGACCTGACCTGATTACACAGGAAGTGACATACCAGAGGTGAAGGGTCGGGGTCAAGGACACTCAAGCCTCGACATGTAGCATGATTGAGGAGCTTTTATCCAATATGGTCTCCATATAATGGCCTGAGGATGCACAAGCATGAAACCAATGGTTGTCAACTTGCTCCTATATATATATATATATATATATATATATATATATATATATATATATATATATATATATATATATATATATATATATATATATATATATATATATATATATGTATATGAATATATGTATATGGCTCTTACGAACTGAGTTAATATTATCGTGTTAGGGCTAATAACATGTGATGAACGTAAAAATATACGGTAAACACCATTTTAGAAGTAACAATCAATGTACGAATGAACTTTACTCTACAATGAATTGTAAAACTAACCTCAGTGATGCACTAAAGACTCATGTATTGCATATTAATAAATATTTCCAGGATAGTAGCATTATTGATACTATTATTAGTAGAGCAATGGTTATTACATCATACTATAATTACACTTATTAACTTTGGTACCATTGCCAATACAGTTATGGATACTATTAACATTCACGAATGTACTGGTATGAATGAAGGCATATTGCAGAAATTCAAAATATATATCGGAATATCTCGGAACGTAGGCATAGACTTTTTGGCCTGTTCTTATTTAAATGTTATACTGCTGCCAAACAACAATTGCGAAAGGAACTTTTTGTCACGGAAGGATATGATAGAACCAAACAGCTGCCTCATGCGGAGCGACTTCCCTGCCTGTGAGCTAGTAAGTAAGCGTATTCTGGACAAGGTACCTGCCTTTAGGCTAAATGTCTTTCAAATAATTCTCAGCCCAGAAAAAAGTTACAAAGTAAGTTCATACTAGATGCTATATATGCAGAGTGCAAGCAGGTGGCAAGAGCGTGAATGCATTGAAGTAATCCGTACATTTCCATTTCTGTTGTTGAAGGTAGCAGTATGGGGATATCTGTGTGGGGAGGGCCATATTGAGCAGTTACATATTTGCAAGTATTGTTTATGCAAATGTATCACCAAGCTTCACATCTTAAAATAGTTGACTTCCTCTGACAATAAATAAACAGTATACTAAAGTAACACATTCATGCATATATATATATATATATATATATATATATATATATATATATATATATATATATATATAGAGAGAGAGAGAGAGAGAGAGAGAGAGAGAGAGAGAGAGAGAGAGAGAGAGAGAGAGAGAGAGAGAGATTCAAATATGTACTAAATACATCATCATCTGTACATATAAAAATCAAATATAAAATCAAATGAAATGACACGGGAGACAAAATAAGACAATTCCCTTAATAGGGCGAGAGATCCCTGGCACGTACATGTCATTGTACATATGTGTGTGTACCTATGTGTATGCGCACGTCTCAGTGTAGATAATATTTGATTTAGCCCACGTATCACTGGTTAAATGACTGTGCAGACAGACGGATTATATTACATGTGTAGTTACGAGTCTAGGTGCATGTAAAGCTTGAACTAAGGTGAAAGGATCATGTAGCTTTAACGTGCACTTGGGCTACTTGTTAAATTCCATTGTTAGCTTACTGTGAATGATAGCCGATGACAACAAGTAAACAGGAAGAACATGTTCTAAGCCTTAATTTGGTACCACAATTTCGTCAGATTGATATGGGGAATAACCTTGAACGATTTTCACTTATTTACTCTAAATTATCTTAATTCTGCAGAGCTGCCAAGGTCTTTACCTTTTGACCGCATAATCCTGGTAAGACCATACTTTGGCAAATATTTCAAGTAGATATGTTTATCGTATAACAAGTTATTTTCAAAAGCATCACAAAACCTGACGACTTGACAAGGGGAGGGATCCGCCGTGGCCTAGTGGTTACGATGCCTGGCTCCCAAGCGTGAGTTCGCAGTTCCGAGTCTCCGCTGGATCCCCAAGCGGGTTGGCCTGGTCGCTGTATAAATGTGCGGCGTTGTGGAGGACTGCCTATGGTCCTTCTGCAACAGAAAGACCCCTTGGAACTACTAGTATTCGTGAAGAGTAAGGAATTTTTTCCCGGTTCCCGAACTACTAGTATTCGTGAAGAGTAGGGAATTTCTTCCCGGTTCCCGGTTCTTCTCGTCGCGATATGACCTAAGCTGTTGAAAGCGATGTAAAACCCAATTCCTTCATTTCTTCATTGACAAGGGGAGTAGTGATGAGAGGGTTAATACAGGAAATGCCCCTCCTGTCACCTTGATTCACGTGTCCTCGCCATGCCATCAGCCAGAAGGCTAACAAATCACACCCTTAATGGCCAGCGTACGGCGACCATATCAATTTCCGTCAAGCCCTGAAAACACCTGCCCACATCACTGCAAAGATTAATAGAAGGCGTTTAATCTACGCCGCCGTAAGAGATATTTAGGGCCAGGAAGTCTGAGAGGCCTTAACAAAAATCTAGGGATATGAAGATTGGCCAGACAGGGAAATGGCCTTGTTTACATGCACATGGACGTGACGCAATCAAGAGGAAAGTTCCCTTTGAACTTTTGAAAAAACACTGACAAAATATTAGGGTATTGTTAATAAATATTAGAACATTGTTTTCTTTTGTTTACATGCACGAATAAAATCAGTTAATTTTTTCATTCGTCAGATGGTTGCTTGCGTCAGTTCTCTCTCTCTCTCTCTCTCTCTCTCTCTCTCTCTCTCTCTCTCTCTCATACCCCCTCTCTCTCTCTCATACCCCCTCTCTCTCTCTCATACCCTCTCTCTCTCTCTCTCTCAGGAATCACTTCCTGTCTTACCGTGCACTGGGTCGCAGGGGTATTAAGAAGGAAGACATTAGTCTTAGTTTTATGTAGATGACACAAGGAAAACCTGTTGTATGAGTCGGGTGATTAACAGCGGGCTACATGCCATTTCCTGTGCAAATAACGCCTCTAATCTGGCCCTACACGCGGCCAGGAAGCTCTAGATAAATCAGCCAGCCTGTTTCAACCTTCACTAAAAGCCCCATTTGCCGGCGGAACATAAACAGTCCTTTGTGCGGGCTGATGGGAAATACATTAATGCAGCAAGCATCGGGAATCACGTGTATCTTTGACCTTTGCTTGGATTTACATTCAGTTATTCCAAAGGTACGTCTCAAGACAGAGGAGTTTCCCCAGTGAATTTCTTTTTTCAAAACAGTGTTATGTTCATTGAGGAATTGACCTCAACATTGCCACACAGGGGCTGATGTGGCTCCTAGAATCCTAAATTCAGGAGCAAATAACCCCCATGCGTGGAGCGCACCTGTAACAGTGTGCACACTGTTCATGGTAGGAGGTCTGGGGCATGCGTTCCCAGAAAATTTTGAGAAATATGCTCTCTTATTCATTTTGCAGCACTATAAGGTAATGTAAGAGGATATGAAAATTGAAAGAAAAACCTCAAAAAGCTCCAGTCTTGATAATTATTATGCCCATTTGCAAACTGGGCTCCTATGATTTAACATCTGGTCGCAAGGTCACATGCTCCAGGGTCAAAATGCCCCTAAACGACCATGAAAGTCAATCCCTGTCATTGGTAAGGTTAACACAATAGCGGTATGCTATGTAAATGAAATGTTAGTGCACTAACTTAATGACGCAATTGCCAGACATCAACCACAAATGGCATGTGTGCTCACTAGACCTGCCTTGTCTAGATAGGGAAGTCCTGCGCGCGGCTATAACTAACCACACATTGGAGTGTCAACTTGAGATAACCCATAGCTTGCAACAAATTTTAACATTTCCGTTTGCAACCACCTTTAGTTGTGTCAACTCACTGTGTTTAAAACACGATACAGTTGTGTATTGAACTATCGTTATTGACTAGACGAATGCTATACACAATGAGAATGTCTTTTTATACATGCATTTTGCAGGTATTCTGCATAATTATGTTTATACATGTATTGTTTGATAGGATTCCGGCTGCTTATACAAACCTAGTTCACATCATGCCGCAATAGAATCACACTGTGAGATCAGAGAGAAGAATCCCTTCTCTGTAAGGACATGGTTGGAATGGGGTTGCCTCCACGGTCAGGTGTACTACTGTATTGCGCATTGCAGAATGGCTGCGGCTAGCGTGCCTCACCTCCAATCAAAGATAGGGGGTTCCTACCCTACTATATGCACATTATGAACGAATGCCAGTGACATAGTGCAAATACGCCTACCATTACATAATTACTAGCTTTAGTCACACTGGTCTTAGGAGGCATATATGGGCGTTATTTACATGTTTTAGGACGGGTAGAGAGAGGAGTGGATATACTTGAGGCAGGAAGAATGTGTGCGTGTTGGGTGGGAGGTCAGGCCTGATGCGAGACTAGATTTCTAGGCTGTCATATGATTTGTTCCGTTATGTTTTTTCTGTTACCAAGCACAAATAGTCTAGGTGTCACAGTGGTCAATTTAGTTTACACTTATCTCACTAGGGGAATAGAGTATCCAGTTTGAGTATGAATCCTAAATCCTCTAGGAATAGGAGGATCAGGTGGTGCCCGGGGGGGGGGGGGGGCACTCAGGTACAGAGGGGGGCCGCACCTTAGTTACGTATTTCGCGGAAGAAGGGGTCTTTTTTGAAGACCTCCGCATGTCCGCGATTTTGTAAAAGAAGGGTTCTTTTTTGTACCCAGGTACGAAGTATGGGTGTTAAAATCCCCTTACAATCTACGAAACATACGCGGCTCTGACGCCGAGTGACTCCCGAAGTATCTGGGCTTCCGAGTTTGCTGCCGCCACTTGCTGCCACTAAACACGCAGAGGATTATAGAATCTAAAGTTAAAAAACGTGTTCCCGTTCATCCAATGTCAGTGTTTTGATAAAAGAAGGGGTGTAAATTTAGTGGAAAAAGTCAGCGTTTTTATTAAAATAAGGGTGCTTTTTTGGCCAGAAATCAGTGCTTTAGGGGTATTTTTTAATTTTGATAACGAACGTATGCGCCCCCCTAAATACCCAGTTGCAGATACAGATACCTATGATCATCATCATCAACTGATAATAATATTGAAATAAACGGAATCGTCCATTCTGTGAAATCTTAACAACTATGTGCGGCAACTGCGGGAGGTTTTAATTACTTGACTTATGTTCACGTAGTATTAGAAATGTATGCAGATAAACACCATGGAAGTGTAAATTATTGGCTATTAAATGATTGGGTTATATTGGTGTTGTGTTAATGCATTAAACCAATAATTAGTTCTTCCTTTGAGACAGATATGAGTTAATCATATACATTTTATCCATTATTAAAATTTAGAGAGTGGGTTTCTGGCCACTTGATTATTGAAATGTTCTTTAATGAGAAAAACACTTGGGAATCCTGAGGCAGCAACGCCAATGCATATGACTATTGCACATATGTCACTCAATACGAGATCAAAGACATGGATCATCGCATCCACAAACTACACCAATATTCCAAATGGTATCCGCAGGCGATTCGGTATACATAAAATGGGGCAATCACCACCAAAACGAGGCAATAGCGCAATAGAGGACTCTACTTTAAGATGACACACACACACACACACACACACACACAATATATATATATATATATATATATATATATATATATATATATATATATATATATATATATATATATATATATATACATATACATATATATATATATATATATATATATATATTATATATATATATATATATATATATATGCATGCGTTTTGTATCGATGGCATGACATGTTGCTATGCATTAAACAGAATTAAGTGAAATTCGCTGTATCTCGTTGCCACCTGTCGTTGGAAGAATGATAACATGTTTTATCAAATTCTCATTCAATTTGTTTTAGCCCCTCCGTGTATTTGTTTGAATAAAAGAAAACTATTTCCTGTATTTGATTGAAGTACATTCCTCCTCTGTTAGTGGCTAATCATTCAGAGCTCCTGAGGAGAGTATGAAATGCTGAAGATTTCCATAACTCATTTTCTGGTTCTATTTGGATGAAGATCACAGGCGACTACTGTTATTGAAAATACATCTCTACCCATTTCATATAAGCAACGCATAGGAATACTTCACTTACCGAATGAAATCATGGCTCATCTATTTATGTGCTGACAGAAACCTGCAATATTGCCGTAAGACACAGATGGAATTGTATTTTGTCAATTCTTGTTGCAGCCCGAGAGCCCGTGTCACCAGTGGGCATATATAGCATCCATTAAATAAATGAATATCGCGGCTCACAAATGAGTTTCACTTTCATGTAATTTCAATATTACTTTACTTGATGGTATCTACTCATTGCAGTCCTGTGTATACGAAGATGGGGACTACTGGAAGGTAAATAAAGATGATAAAATGATGATTAAAGTGGTGTAGCGATAGTAATATAAATCATCTAGCAATACAGTGCCCATACTATTGAGATATACGTTAATGCATGCTTGCGGGAGAATAATATCCTCCGGAACCCTGGATCGTTCAATTCCACCACATAATCTTTACCTGTTGAAGATTAAAGTGATACTAGAAAAAATATGGTCACTTTTTAGAACCTTTTCCATTAGTTTGCATGAATCCATCATGACATGTAACCAAGACTACAGTGCCAAGGCACACCATATCAAAACCAATGTGTTGTGCCACACAATAAACCCCACCTACTGACTGCCAGGTACATACTTGTCATCAGCAGAGAAGATATTGATAGACTAGAATAGCCGCTGTCAGTAGCCCAACTTCGTGTGTGTTTATATAGCATGGTTTAATAGCAATATGCATCTTGCATGAAGGTTGACAGTGGTGAGAACTTGTTTTTATAGAACACTGAGAAACTATTTGGGCGTAAGATTTATTCATGGTGTACATGTCCTTTATTGGGAGGGATAAGCTTCCCTGCCACTGCTCTCGCTTCAGGCCAATGGTGCTACAGGTGCTCAAAGCTGTTTACCAAGCCCGGTGCAGGCTTGTGTGTGAAATTGATCTCAAAGGGAGGCGACAGTTCTCACATAAACAATCACCTTTTACTACTGCGCGGAAGCGAGACTGCTGTTGCTTATGGCGAAAACACTGAAACAGTTACTAGATGTATATAATACTGTCTTTGCCATTATATTTCATTACATATATTACTATAAGAAAATAAAGGAATAATGGGTTACACATTAGGGCTATTCCATTTGAATGTACATGGGGGGGGGGGGGGGGGGGGGGGTGGAACGCTCACCTATCAAAAAATCATGGGGGGAGGGGGTCAAGATGAAAATATTGGGGGTTTACATTCAAATGGAATAGCCCTTATTATCTTTAAACGTCTGGCCAACATGATTGCATCTATGGTCAATCGCTCGCTTGAGCAAGCCACGACTGACGAGTGCTGAACTAAGGACAAATTTAGGGGAGGCCTTGCATGTATTTGAAAGGTGACATGCAAACGCTCATTTTGAACCTAAAGACATGCAGAGTATCAATGTTCAGATTTGGCGAATAAGTATTCGCAGATGCCTGCATTAGATATATATTGCATAAAACTTCGATGCAAGTATAGATGTTTAGTTAATTTTTGACTTTCCTGCACTTACATGAGTTTGATGGAAAAGAAATCACATCAAATGGTTGGCATTTACTTGTCACATCACGACACTTATTCGGTCAGGGTTCCTATACACTTCAGCTTGTTGACTAATTGCTCCTTAAGTGCCTTTTTGCCGGTGGTATTAATGCAAACTAAGGCTGAATACCCTGTCTGCTCTGCTTGATTGACTGGAAGATTCGCTTTAGACATCTCCTAAGAGATTGGTAATTTGATAAAGATAGCTATATACCTTTTGTTGATTACGTTAGCCGGCGTGAGTGTGAGAAGAAATGTAGTTTGCGACATCTATTTGGCCGTGTTAGCGACATGCTGTTTACCTAAGTGGCACTTTATTGATATTCCGCTTCTACATATCCCTTGCTGTCTGGGCAACTACATGTTCCTGTCTGGGATAAAGCCAACACGCTGTCGTGTGCACACTCAAACCTACATAACACGATATGCAGTTTCTTATTTAGCATAGGCATGTGTGGATAGTAACCTGCCTTGCTGTTTACCAGGTAATTCGAAACCCAAAATAATATTGATGCCAATTTTAGACACTCAGATGCAGAGTCCATTTGTGTGGCTAACCCAGGGAATGTGAGAAAGTTGCCAGTGACTTGGGGGAAAAGGGCGGTGGTTCTCGTCGTGCACTCCGGTCTCCTCCACCAGTTACAACTGGCTAGTCACGCTGCAATATGGAAGAAAATATTGACGATAAGCTAAATTCCTAATTTCTAATGCAATTGGTGGCATTACCTCTTGTTTGTTCTCTGTTATTTATAAAGCCATTCATTTGTCAAGCGAACAATCGTGTTTATTAACACTAAGGTTCTTTGAATGGAGTTTGTTGAGAGAACCATCCGCTAACAAAAAGCAAATACATCTCTCTCGCCAATAGGTTGCCGACGCATCTATTCAGTTTCGCCTCTCACTCTTCAGGGAGTATCTAATGGGCTGAATGATTTTAGAGGTACATTACCATACGCTCGTTAGTTATGAAGTGTTCACCCATTAGCAGTGATTCACCTTGACATGTCTGCAAGGGTTTTATTTTGACCGTAATGACACTGGTCATGGCTGTCAATAGCCAAACAGCGGCCAGTTTGATTTCTATAATCAGCGAACTAGAAGCCAGATTGACCAGAGAATGATTTCAGTAGCCGTTGGATCCTCATTAGAAAGTTGGCATGGTCGCTTTATAAATGTGCGGCGTTGTGGAGGACAGCCGTGAACGACCCATTGGAAGTATTTGTGAAGAGAAGGGAAATTCTTTCCGGTTCTGTGATTCATCGCAATATGACCTAAGCTGCTGAAAGTAACGTAGAAACCAACTCCTTCATTCCTTAAGTATCTCCGAGCTGCGCATTTTATGATGGCGCTAATGAGAAACTTACTTCGTGTTGTCATCAACACTTACTCTTTCTCTCTCCCCCATTCCATATATCACCATCTCTCACCGAGTCGTGCTCCATGTCATCACAAACAATTCTCGATAAGACAAAAATTAACACTAACAGGAGAGGACCTTCATCTTTCGAAAACGACGGATTCACAAATGTTAAATTTGAACGTAAACTTACAGCACAGACATTTAATTCCTGCACCAGTTGATAGAACGTCTGCCAGTGCCTGGTTGTACAAACACACATGAATGACATGTGAGAAATAATAAGCAAAGCACATCAATGACCCACGTAGCTTGCGAATCAAAGCTACGTCCAGTTGGGAAGTCATCTATGCATCCATGCCCAGGAAACTGAGGGGCAATTGGACGTGCGGTCGTGTATAATGCCCGGCTGCCTACGTATTAAGTACAGGAATGAAAAGTCGGCATTGAAGTTCCTTTTTCATTTTAAGAGATACCTGTTAGCGTTCCCATTTTGAATTCAGTTTAAGACAGAGTAGCCTAAGAATATCACTTGATTGCTTCTGATAGGATGAGTTTATTTGGCACATCGCAATAATGGGATAATCCAAACATCAAAGTGTTGAGACGTAGACTTGTATGCACGCTAACAATTGAAGAACGTGTTGAGTGCAATGCAAAACACAAAGGCACAACATCTGTAAGAAACCCCATACGACATAACTGAGGTGCGACACGAGTAGTTCTTCACATGGCTTGTGTTCCATCTTTTAAACATATTTGAATGTGAAATTATCTCATTGTGAATCGTGAAAAAAAATTCATGCATGAATAAATTGTGGCATGACATTTTCATGCATGGAAATGAATGTATTGTCCAATAATGTTCATGAGTGGAGTTCCATGCATGAAGTTATGTACAGCGAAAAATCATGCCAGGGGCGAAATTCTTATTTTCATGCATGGAAATATAATTTTCATGCATGAAAAGATCATTTTTTTACATGGAAATATGAGATTTCCATGCAAGACATTTTCATGACACGATTTTTTTCATGCATGACACTTCTTGTATGAGATGTCATGCATATCGAACACAGCTCTTGAGAAGTGATGTGTCCAATGAATTATTGAACACAGACCTCAACCCATATGAATGACAGCCATGTTTGCCCGGGAGACTACCTAACATAATGACCATAATAACACATAATGAGCACCAATGGTGCAGATAAAAGGGTATGAATTCGTGGTCTCGTTAGAAAGTGACAATGGATAATACTGCAGTGTACATATCGTGCTACACTTTGTCACATGCACAATCCAACAGACCAATGGGAACACCTTTATAAAGAAACACCCCGCAGTCCTTTCATCAGATCTACATTACATAATGCAGATTTCGTTTACTTCCAAAATAAGGCCGATAATGTAATGTTTATGTTTTCTTAGTAGTATTGAAAAACACTCGATGTGACCAAAATGAGTTATATATGGAGGAAAATAATTCCTTGTATAGCTTTCGTGATTTACTTAAGTGCAACATATAACATTGGTACCTCAGCTTTAAAGGGTGAATATCAATCTTACACCAAACCCAAGCTGCGAGGCTACTTGTTATTTTAAGTAATCTCATGATTCTATGCAGACCTATATGTAAATATGTTGATAACTATATCTTTAACTTTATTTTTTGTATTACACTATTTATAGCGGGATTTATCCCATTGGATAGAGTGGAGGTATAACTTTATTATATTTTGTATGCTCTAAATATATCTACATGGAAATATGACAAATTGTAAATCTGTCATGATAGTTCCGGTAGAAATTCACCAGGGTGTTATAACCAGACATAAAATATTGGGACCTCTTCTATATAGTGGCGACCCCTAGCTGCGAGTTTATATACTATATGAAATAATCAAAAGACTCTTTCCACAACTTTATGTATATAAGTTACAATTGAATTATATCTATATGTCTATTTTCATGTTATATTCGTACATAATTATTTAATTTACTACTGAATTATATTTATAAGTATATTTATATGATATACCCATACAGGAGTATGTGTTTTTGTAACTTGTCTTACAGTCAATAAATATACATACTAAATTTGGAATTTGGAATTCCGTTTTTCGTCACGTTAAAGCCAAGTGTGGCTAATTCGTGACTAGCAAAGGGTATGACAGGATGTTACAGACGTGTTTGAACCCACATGTAGCCACTGAACAACATTTAAAGTCTCGCATTACCCATCAGAGTTTTGAATTACTTATGTTTGACAAATCACTCTCCCGAGGTGTCCATGTCCTTTTGCATGCATTTCATACAGTCGACAAGGAAATCCTTTCAAGTCAAGATGTTTGCTACGGAAAAGCGATACATGTTCCCTAAAAAAAGAAACACTGCGGATGCATTTACAGGTCAACGATATACTTACGCATGAGGTATAAAAATACATTATAAAAGACCATACAAAACGGTTAGCACTACGGACAGTACTACAGTGTATTGAGTGTATACACTGACAACCTGATGGTGAAGGATTGCAAATTTTTGCTTGTGTTACTTACAAAAATATTTTCATTGATTAATAAATCACCCTATGCACATTTCTAGTGCTATCAGGGCAAATGGGAAGTAAGAAATTACATTATTCCATTCCACACTGAACTGTCTGAATGGCCTGAGGCTTCTTTACATGTTCCTTCGGTTATTTCACAAAATATACTCTTTTTGAGAATAGTACATAAAACTCGAGGCAGCTCTTGGCCGCAAAATGTGCAAGTGGGGTTCAGGTGTTTCGGTAGGGGCTTGAAGATTGTGTTCCGACATCCTTAGAAATACGCCCTTATTCCACAACATGTGAGGGATTATTTGATAAATAGGTGATGAGTATAAAGACACCTAAACTGCCTCCAACCCATGACATAAAGCTTCTGGACAGGGCAAAACCAATGAATACATTACTGAAAAGGATAGATGTCAATGCCAAAACCTTTTACTTGATTCTCGCATTGTGCATTTTTTTTAAAGGTAAATAAAAGATAAACGAATACTTAAGCCCCGCTGTGCAACAAATAATGTTCATTCCGCTAATGAAGATTACTGATGAAACGTTCTGTGATAGATGCTTACTGCATGCCGAAACACATTGAACCACATGGTGGTCAATGGTGATTATTACTTTACAAATAAATAAAGGCTGATATGTTTATATACATATATATATACATATATATATATATATATATATATATATATATATATATATATATATATATATATATATATATATATATATATATATTTATATATATATATATATATATATACATGTATATATATATATATATATATATATATATATATATATATATATATATATATATTTATATATATATATATATATATATATACATATATATATATACAAATATAATATATATATATATATATATATATATATATATATATATATATATATATATATATATATATATATATATATATAGTCATATACATGTGTGCGTGTCGGTGTGTAATAATATAATCTTTATTTCTTTAAAGGGGTTATTACAAATAGCCATGGGGCTAATCGGGGTAACCACCCCAGTCGGTGTGTATATATATATATATATATATATATATATATATATATATATATATATATATATATATATATATATATATATATATATATATATATATATATATATATATATATCTATATATATATATTTATATATATATATACATATATATATATATATATATATATATATATATATAAATATATATATACATATATATATATATATATATATATATATATATATATATATAAATGTATATATATATATATATATATATATATATATATATATATATATATATATATATATATATATATATATATATATATATATATATATATATATATATGTATATAACCTATGATTCTTATTCTTTAAGACTCTACTTCCAAAATTGCGCCATGTTTGCAATAGTCAGATTCAAGACTTTTGATGAATGGTTTGGGCTGGCCAATTCAGTTTATCACGTTGCATGCCTTCAGTTGACAGCCGCCTAAAATGGAGTAGAATACTTGTTGAGTCGAACATTAGGCGTGATATTAGACTTGTTTTTCAACTGTCGTTGATGAATTGCTCTTTCCCAGGTAATTTTTCAGATGCGCCATCACGGCAATGCTGTCTGCATTTTTTCTCCTCTTTCCCCAGACAAAGGCGTGTTTTAGCAATTACCTTAAGTGACGGTTCCACCTTGAGTGCCGTTTTGACGTCTCTGCTAAAATCCCACTGACGTTGAGGGGAGTTGTGTGACCAATTTCGATAATCACTTTCGTCTCCTACTACTTCATCAACAGCAGGATAGTGTTATCAAATGAATGGCAGGACTTTGGCTTCGATGACTATCATACATCAGTAAGACAGGGATAGATATTGGGGGATGATACTGTGCGTGGCTTTCTAGTTGGTGCTTGCACGTTTCAATAATGCTCACCGAAGATGAAGGCGCCTAATCTTAGGTGGGCGTGCCTCAATCATGACTTTTTCAAGATCAATCTCTGAACTATAGTTCACATACACGTAAAAACATACAAACGCGCGCACACACACACAAACACACAAGAGATCTGCATAATGAATTATAGCAAAAGTGGATCATGATCTACTTTTGATTATAGATATTCTCCATTGCTTCCGACTAATTAACTGTATTAGGATACTTTAGAACAAAAAAACTAGTTTGCTCTTTGAATCTGATATGATTTGAGAATATAGAGAATATGCCGTATATGGCTATACAAGAGGTCTTTTACATAAACTGAAAACAACACCGGTTAGTTTCAAACTTGGTACAGAAGTGGCAAATAATATCATATTTAGATTATCAACAAAATTACGCAACAGATACTACATCCAACGGAATGAGAATAAATCTGAGACAATGAATCCTACGCAGTTTTGGTCATAAGAACAGTTCTAGAATAAACTATATTATAAACCACATCGATCACTGACCACATCCAGAGAACCCCTTCGATAATACATAATACAACAGAGATGTAAAGTCTCGTCTATGATGGGAATATCCCATAAACGCCTCTTCCTCAGCAAGATGCATCTATTTTACCCTCTTAACATATCAAACTAAAAGGATTTGCGTGTCTACTTAGTCGCAACAAGACCACGTAATCCAAAACTTACTAAAGCGCCGAGGAAAATTCATTCCTTCTCAATCTGTCAAGATGCGCCGATTTGTACACTATCACTTTACGAACACTTTGAACCAACATTGTCGAGATTCATACGAGTTCTCAGCATAAATCCTTCCCAGGCGATAACTAGTTCCTACCGGTGCTATTTATTGATATTTGCCCGCAACTTATCTTCCTGAAGGGACTTGGCCACAAATCTTCCGGTGCTAGATAGAGGGCCCATGCTCCGAGTCTCGCCTTTAAGCCCACATTTATCCTCAAGTTTCCAGTCGGAGGCATCTCTGATTGACGGATGGGTCCTGTGGGGGTATGGCTTTCCTAGATACATGGAGCCCCTTCTCTTTTCTGCCTGATCTCTCATGCCACGCGAGGAATGCCTGGGCTCTAGTTCTAGACAGTCGCCGCATTGAACACTCAAGACACTGATACACTCACTGAATAATGTGAAACAGATATCACAAACAAAACAAAATACATTACCTCTTACACAAACCATTCTCTATAGCGCCATTTCGAAACGCACTTAGCACAAAAGAAACATCTGAAAGCTGAACAATTGCAGGCATATTCAAATTGATAAATTTAGACTTAGTTCCTAGTAGGAAATAGACATTGACGAACTACAAGAAAGTGTTTAAGTCGTGGAAGTGTTTGCGTTAAATGAATTAACCACTATTAAGATGTTGTAATTACCACATTTATTCATATGATAAAAAGGCAAGTCGAACAATTCAGCACTTACAATTAAAAGGTAGAAGTTGCGATGATATTTGATATTCAAGCTTTTAAAGCTTTTTCAAAAACATCTCAATTGTATGTATATTTCATGAGCTGTGTTTGAAGATGCCAACAAGCTGAAAATATCCTTTGATATACATTTTCAGAGAGTATAAAATGAAATGTGTCTTTGTAAATTTTACGCAAACTTTATATCTCCGATCTATCAAAAATTACGTCATTCACCATCACAATTTTTGCGAGTGAACGTGACCCTGACAATCTTATTCACCTGTCTGAACAGCAGACGGGATATATAATAATAATAATAATAATAATAATAATAATAATAATAATAATAATAATAATAATAATAATTGATATTTGATATAGCGCCCTTTCCACCTATAATGTTCAAAAGCGCTTTAGAGTCATTGGACAGTTGTCATGGTCCATATAGTCAATTAAACTCCTTTCGAAATAGCAATGTTTTCAGCTGTTTCTTGAAGTTTTGCACACTATCAGCTGCCTTGATGTTGTCAGGGAGCTCATTCCAAAGGCGTGGTGCATAGGCACAGAATGCTCTGTCACCAAACCTTTTCAGATTAGTGAGTGGTATCTGTAATAAGTCCTTGTATTGGCTTGTTTGACTAACAGTTCCCTCAAGTATAGAGGGGCACATCCTTGCATGCATTTGAAAGTCAAAAGCAGAATCTTGAACTCAACCCTTTTCCTGATGGGCAGCCAGTGAAGATCTTTTAGAACTGGTGTAATGTGATCATACTTTTTGGAGCCACTGACCACTCTAGCAGCATTGTTTTGGACTTTCTGGAGCCTGCATAGCAGCTCATCAGTGATTCCACAGAGAAGTCCATTACAATATTCAAGGCGTGATGTCACCAGTGAGACAATGGCACTCTTGGTTGTATCAGTATTGAGAAATTTTCTTATTTTCCCAATGTTCCTAAGGTGGTAATTTGCAGACTTGATATGTTTTGATACTTGTGCAGACATATTCATGTTCGGATCAAAAACAGCACCCAGACTACCGACCGGTTCATTCAGAACTGGTACTATTACACCATTTACGGTAATACTAGGAATGGAGATTTTCGCCCGCATCTGTGGGGTACCCATGACCAGCACCTCTGTCTTGTCTGCATTCAATTTCAGTTTATTTTGAGACATCCATGTATAGATGTCGGTGAGGCAGTATTCCATATAATGTATCTTTCAACTTCTCCTCGTTCTGATAGAGATTGGGGAGGCGAACGTTTGGTGGCCTTAAGGTCGTTGACACTGACGGCTCACTGTCTCTCGCCATTAGCTACGCGTCTGAGAAAGCCCCCAGATATTTTCTAAGAAACACATATAGGATGTCATTCTCTTACGTGGAAAATCTCTCACAACTACCATCCTCTATATCTGTAATCTCGTTAAGAAAAGTATCCCTCTGACTGACCCTGAAATGACATTAGAAAACATTTTTTTCTCAGCATGTCCCTCTTTCAATCACATTTTCTCCCCAAAAGTGTGTGAAAATGAAAGATCTGCTCGAATACGATTTTGCGAAAGGCACTATAGTATACATTTGCAAAAGAACCGGTACAAAAAGTACAAAAATGATTTTTTTTTGTGAAGGTCGAAATCAACATATGCATTTCTCTTCTACTACCAGGTGACGTCCAACCAATATGACAATCACATGACTAATTAGAGCTAAAAGTGCATATATCTTTTTTTTTTAAAGACCATCCTGATATCTGCTTCCGTTGCAAACATATGTCCAATTTTCGAAATGCAAGTTGGATTTTCGAAGTCAAAGGTCATCGCAGATTTCGAAAACAGGACATAACTTTGCGATGAAAGCAGATATTGGGGTGATCTTTTTTTTTAATGATATCTTCTTCTCGAGCCCAACATGATAATGTGGTTTCGGTCTTCGTAGGGGTGCTGGTATTGCCATAAGAAAAGCAAATATATATTTTCATATCATCCTTCCTAAAAAATGTCAAAAGATGCTTTTTCTGAACATATTTTCTTGAAAATGTATACTAGAGTACATGTATGATGTCCAATATAATAAGGGGGAGTTATTTCCATTGTTGTATTAGTAGGGAGCAATAACTTTGACCAAATGTGAGATATGTTGAAAATACAGAGTTAAAGGTCATTTCAATGTCATTAGAGGTCGTATCAATGTCATTTAATTTGTTCAAATGTTTTGGATCTCTGCAAGCTATTTGGTGGCCAAATTTCATAAAGTTTTGGTCATGCACTCCAGAGATACAGGGCCACTTGACAATTTCGGCCCATTTGTCCCCATAGTGAATTGTGTTTGGCAAGACTGACGAAATGCACTCATAGTTGAGTGTAACTGTGACTAACACTCATACTCCGACTTCACAACGCCATTCCACTCATCTCTCTTGTAATTTTCTGAACCCATCAATTGTGTTTACCCTAAAAAGCAATTACACTAATTCCGCAACGCCGACTCTGCACTGATTTCACCCTTGCACACGCCCTGAACTTTAAAATGAAGCACTCATTAAGCAACGAACACCGTTTTGAAAATCCAGACATTGCCCGTTTCTATGAAATGTAAATTCAAATCTGAAAGAAGGATATTTGCTTTCTATATTTCACCGATTTGTGGTATTAAAATTCTAAGAAACTATACTTAAACTAGAATTTACAGTGATCTATATTTCAGCTGTTTATCAATTATTCTGAAATTCAACATGTGGATGTGTTTTTCTTCTAACATTTTTATGCATATTGGGAAAGAAACCATGTGATTTAATGAGCAACCATATAACGATATTGGATATGTTTCGAGAAGCGGACTTTGAAGGGATATTTTCTTGCCATTGTGTAGATGATTTTTCTAATGATTAGGAAATCGTAGGAACTTTGGGGCCATACTCTTTGATCAGAGAGTTCTGATGCCGTTTCATGTTCCTTTCATATCCCTTTCATTTCCAGCAGTTTGCCTTTGAAGAGACAGTTTTTGTTAATTGCCTATCCATTACTATCTTCCAATGAAATCAATTCCTGAATCTTTGTCAGGCAAAGGATTCCTAAAGGAAGTTTTAATGAGGACTGGTTTGATTGTTAGTATTATGTCGCTTCCAACAGCTTAGCTCATATTAACCCTTATACTACAGGTGGGTAATTCTGCTAATACACAATGATGGACAAAAGCTAATGACTGAATCCCTGGCATGTGGATACTCATCTGAGAGTACTTAATAAGAGCTATTCAATGAGCACCAACATGACAGGGTTTAGATGGTTTTCAAAGATCTTTAAGTCCTTGTGCTTTGGATGAAAGGAGCCTCGGCATTGGAAAGGGTTTAAGGCTATGGGACGTGGCCCCAGAATCTGTGTAATACATGGCAGAGTCTGATAATTGTTCACTATTCTAGTCTCGGTGAACAGGTGCAAACTTTGTGGAATTCCATTTTTGTCACTATTTCTGCCATATTTAGAAAGAGGCATGACTAGCCAGTTGCAAAAAGTGAAGGAAATTGGAGTACCCGAAGAAACACACCGCCTAACCGTATGTCACTGGCAACATTCCCACACGGCCCGAGCAAGTTTGAAACCGGAAGAGAGGTGGGAGACAGCAGGCAGTCAGTAGCAACGCCTTAGAGCACATTGAAAGAAAATGCAGTGTTGGTAGCATAATGTGTTTAGCTTCTCTCATTAATAATACATCAAGTGTTTTCAAAATAAAAATACTTTTTATCATAAAATAACAAGGTTGTAAGTAAAGAGTTTAAAAGATTCTTCAGGAATTGGACAGATTGCATCAGCAGCTGCATTGGCATTAGGCCACATGTGGCATTATCCTCCTCTCATATAATAAAGTGGAGAATATTGGAAAACATCGAGTTAACCTAGAATATTGGAGAGACATTGATTAGTTTTGTATTTGAAATTATATTTGTCGCCATTGTTTCCGTCATATTTTGACTAAGTTGTGAGTACTCAGGCAGGCCTGGAGTTTAATCTAAGGTAATTTGAGTGTGCTCATCTTACTAATGGAGTTTTTGGAAGCATGACTAGCCTTGTGCAAATAGAAAAGGGAATCATAGTACCTGGAAAAAAATACCGCCTAACCCTGCATCACCGACAACATTTTCCCAGGGCCCTAGCATGTTTGAAGCCGGAGCAGATGCGAGAGAGTCAGTAGCATTGCCTCAAACCACATTGAAGGAAGATAAAGTATTGGTAGCATAATGTTTTTGGCTTCATTTAGTCGTAGTACATCATCGAGTGTATTCATAACCAATTAATTTGACACATATAATTTGACTGTTATATAGGTATAGGAGTGCATAATATATTATGAATTGAACTCTTCTCGGTAATGCTTATTTGTGCCAGTAACACTAACATGTACGGATCATCGAGATACGATAGGTATGGTTGCCCAGTGACCTGAGGCAACCAAAATTGTTTGGTTTATTATATGGAGTGTATTTTACGTCAAGATTTGACAATATGTTAAAAGAATTGGCTTTATTCGAATCAGATACATTCGAGGATAAACAATGTAGAAATAAGTTTTTTTTTGTTTTTGAAGAACTCTGGATCATCCATAGTTCATTTATTTTGTTTTCCAATATTGTAACAAGAACAAAGAATGTATAACTGAACAAATATTTTACAGACTATTATCACAATAAATACAGTATCTTACATGGAAATAAATCTTATCTATATATTATACATATGATGATACTTGCCTCCTTTTTTTACGCACATTACAACACAGGAGGACTTATTGAACTAGTAGACGACACAGGAGTTGCTGCTATTATATATTTTGTCTATATTATGTGTGGTTTATATAGGTCGTACTATAGTCTAAGATATTTCTCCCACCTTCTCTCATACTGCTCAATCTTATCATTTTCATTGGCATATACCTCTTCTGACTCTCTTTCCATTTCAAGTAATGCCTTAAAGTGTATTAAAGAGTAAATATTTCTCTTACCTCTATTTTGATATATCAGTTTTTTGGCAATGATGATAGTTATGTTGAAGAGGTAATCCATTTCTGCATCTCCAGAAATTAAGATTTGATGTTCTAGTCTGAAGTTCCTATATCCAATTTCTGTTAGAAAGGTTGTGATGTCTGACCATAGATTTTGAGCTCTTTCACATAGAATAAAGGCATGTACATTTGATTCTCTTTGCTGGCAGTATTCACAGTTGTCAGAGTCTTTTATGTTCATATGGAAAAGTCTCGAGTTTGTTGCCACTCTTCCAAACCAAATTTTATATTGAATATCCCAGAGGTACATATTTCTAGTTGTCTTTTTAAATGTTCTGATTGATTGTTTTACATCTTCTGCTTCAACGTTTAGTAAGAGATCTATTTCCCATTTTTGAGATATTTCAGTTAATAGTTTATTTCCATATTGTCCTGTTTTTCTATAAATATGCTGGCATCCCTTTTTCTCTGAAAACACTATGTTTAATAAATAGGGTCTATAAGGTCCTGTATTTTCTGTCTGTTTTTTTGTATTTTTAATGAAACCTTTAATACTCTGTTTAATAGACATGTATTCTAAGAAATTTAAATTAACATCTTTTGTTCTTTCTATTTCCTCTTTAGTCATTATTTCCCACGACCTATCTAATAAATCTGCCACCATCCAAACATTCCTTTTTTGTAGTTTTTTGATTAAGGGTAATTTTAGTGTTTGATCGTACCATAGAGGCCAGCATAGATAGTCTTGATCTGACACTGGTGTTAATACCTTCCTCAAATCTGTAATTGATTGGATAACATCTTTCCAAAATCTGTTAGTTATTGTGTTTATTTTTTGTGCAGTAAATTTGTTACCATACATCCAACACTTGTCTATTTCATATGCTAGAGCAAAATTGGTCCACCCACTATCAGTTGAAATTATTCTTCTTAGCCATGTTAATTTGAGTGAGGTTGAGAATCTTTTTGGATTGTGCAATTGTAATCCACCTAACTCATGTGGGTATTCTAGAATTTCCTTTCAAAATGTAGAAATAAGTTGGTTATCCACTTGCCGAAGGAAGCCAAAGCCTTTGAGTGTGATTTAGAAGTGCATTGTATGCTATGAATAAAAAAATATTTTCTCAAGAAATGTCTCTCGTTATGTCAGAAACACTCACTGAAAGTCAATGTAAATATTGGTCTATCATTCATTGGCCCGCGACTAACGAAATTCCCTTTGGGTGTCAAAAAATCAAAGTATGGCGAGATTGGCGGCCTATGATAGTACTTGATGCAAAACGGACCTTTCAATGAAGTTGATTCACTCTTAATTCACACATTGTCGACAGCATCTTTCGGCGACTCTATGTGATGCCGAAAGAACGGATGCTGGGTGCATTTCAACTCTTAACACCAGTCATTATTGGTAAACAATACTCGTGGCACAACACGATCCTTGTGTGCAGATGTGCCATTAATAGTCGAGCGGATACGGGATGAAATTGTGCACTTTTTAAGTCATCATTCGTTTGAGCAAAAATCATGCTGTTATTAGTTTAAGTGTTATAAGGTCAACTGGTATCATGCTATTACCATCTGGAACTTGAGATACTTGGTATTATCATTTTGACCGAGTATAAATAGCAATATTTTAGAAGAGATTGACTGGTTCATTTCAGTAGATTTTTACTCTTTTATCACTAAATTAAAAAGTAAAAATCGGCTTACTGATGATATATCGGTCAATGGTTCTTTCATTTCCATGAATTCTCAAGGATTGCTTAAAAAATGTTACATTCAGGAATACTAGTCCAGTGGAATGGGCTTAGTAAGATCAAAATAACACTGTAATAATATGTGAATGATTACCATAGAGAGAGGTATTAGTATTAGTTGAACATCCCCCCCCCCCCCCCCCCCTCAGAGAAAGAAATACTCGATTTCCACAGGCCACTGAGCTGTACTAAGATACTAAGAGGTGACATTAGAGTCACCAACCTCTAAAGTCAGGTGACCTCCTCTAACAGGTCGTTATTGGGCTGTAAACATGTTAACTGTACACATGTGTATTAAATTGCAACGATTTTTACTGTAATATCTTTGTTCTGTTAACAAATAGACTAGGAACATGACAATATTCCTAATGCACAACACTTTTCCCCAAGCCTCCTTATCTCAAATGTCAATGGAAAGAGAAGTCTCCCATGCCCAGCAGGTTTACATGGTTAATTGCCAGGCTCGCTATGCAGTCTGATAGGAGAGGCGGGCGTGCCATCATTATGCTTCCTTCTCCACTGATACGAAATACATGTTCATATTGGCAGCTCGCTCCAGGAGTTCCCATGGAAAATGGGAGAACTGTGTAGTCATAGAAAACATGCCTGTGTGTGCCCCATGGGAAGTTTGGAGAGGAAATCTTTAACTATATGACTTACTTTGAAAACAAAGCATATCCTTATATACATCCAGTGATGCGTTCCACCACTATCAATAGGTGGCATCCTTCAAGTTAGTAGACTAGGTCGTAAATGCTAGAGTAACAAAGCCTTGCAGAGTAAGCCTTATCAGAAACTTATTACCCCCAAAAACTGATGGCCGTCTGTACACAGTACATAAGACCAGTCAACCATAGAGGCAACCACTTGCAGAGTAAGCTTATCAGTTACTCATTACCCCTAAACACTGTTAGCTGCCTGTACACAGTACGTTAGACCAGTCAACCACAGAGGCATCCCTCACAGAGTAAGCCTTATCAGTTACTTATTACCCCTAAACACTGTTAGCAGTCGGTACACAGTACGTTAGACCAGTCAACCACAGAGGCATCCCTCACAGAGTAAGCCTTATCAGTTACTTATTACCCCTAAACACTGTTAGCAGTCGGTACACACTATGTTAGACCAGTCAACCACAGAGGCATCCCCTTGCAGAGTAAGGCTTATCAGTTACTTATTACCCCTAAACACTGTAGCAGTCTGTACACAGTACGTTAGACTAGTCAACCACAGAGGCATCCCTCGCAGAGTAATCCTTATCAGTTACTTATTATCCCTAAACACTTTTAGCTGTCTATACACAGTACGTTAGACCAGTCAACCATAGAACATCCCCTTGCAGAGTAATCCTTATCAGTTACTCATTACCCCTAAACACTGTTAGCAGTCTGTACACGGTACGTTAGACCAATCAACCACAGAGGTATCCCTCGCAGAGTAAGCCTTATCAGTTATTCATTACCCCTAAACACTGTAGCAGTCTGTACACAGTACGTTAGACCAGTCAACCACAGAGGCATCCCTCGCAGAGTAAGCTTTTTCAGTTACTTATTACCCCTAAACGCTGTTAGCTGTCTGTACACTACATTAGACCAGTCAACCACAGAGGCACCCCTCGCAGAGTAGGCCTTATCAGTTACTTATTACCCCTAAACACTGTGAGCTGTCTGTATACGGTACGTTACACCAGTCAACCACAGAGGCATCCCTCACAGAGTAAGCCTTATCAGTTACTTATTACCCCTAAACACTGTAGCAGTCTATACACAGTACGTTAGACCAGTCAACCACAGAGGCATCCCTCACAGAGTAAGCCTTATCAGTTTCTTATTACCCCTAAACACTGTAGCAGTCTGTACACAGTACGTTAGACCAGTCAACCACAGAGGCATCCCTCGCAGAGTAAGCCTTATCAGTTACTCATTAGCTGGCGACGGCAGATAACTCCGGTCAGGAGAGATTCAGCAATCCGCCTGAGTCAATCACTTGCCTCCTAATCAATTATGATGTGTCACTAAATCCTGTGATTGAGAAGCCTTGTGAGAGAATGTAAGCTGTGCCCTACATTCTATCTCTAAAAGGTCATCAGTATTAGACAGTGAACAGGTGTAGTCCTGATAACTCTCCCTTCAAATGTATTCCCAACCACCCCTCAAATAAAGCACACGGGCATAGTGTGTATATGACGTACAAAACATGCAATCTAAATGCTTTGTGATTTGAAACTGGAGAGATGTACACTACTGGCGCAAAACGTCATGAAAAGTCGTGAAAATGTCGTGAAAACATACCTTTCTACTATGTCATTTTCACAATTTTTTCATCACACATCATGACAACGGGTCATGAAAATATATCGTGAAAAGGCCGTGAAAAGGCCATGATAATGTTGTGAAAGTTTCCGATTACTGAATTTGTCGTGAAAATATGTTATTTGTGAAAATATGTCGTGAAACTGTTGTGAAACTGTCGTGAAAATATATTTAGCTCCATAAAATTACTTGACAAAAAAGTTGTGAAAAATCATTCATTTTTCGCGACGTCGTGAAAATAGCATGATGAAAATGTCGCGAAACTGTTGTGAATCTGTCATAAACACTATTGTCGCCAAACGTGAAAAGGTGAATTTCCATTGCTTAGGAAAAAATTGTCACAATTGTATTCAAAAATATGTAAATATCTTCAATTAACACCTGTAATCAACCTCAAGATGTACTATTTTGTTGTCTGCTATTTATTCGATATTCCATAAGGTTTCTGTTGATGTATCACTTGCCTCAATTGATGGCCTATATTCTCATAAAACACCTTCAAAACATTTTAAACCTTAAAACATAAGGAAATTTTGATGCCATGTGTATGTGGTTTCATGAAAAATTGACATTCATGAGTTCAAAAAACATTATAGTTACTAATTCTTCATTACATGCTTTCCTGTCTATTCTATATATGTTCATCTAACTTTCCTATACATATTTGAAACAAAGCTCAGTTGGGATAATGAAAAATCTCCCATTTTTGATGACCAGATGTCAACAAGCCGTCTTTCACGTTTGGAGAATAGGTTGGGTCTACACTTAGTAATAGAGGGAGGCCCTTATTTGCGTATCCAATTTCATGAATTTTTCACGACATCAAATTTTCACGATGCTCACCTTTTTTCACGACACTGGAAATTTTATGACATCTTGACCTGAAAATTGTGATTTTTTTCACAATGCTGTTTCACGACATTTTCACAGATCTATGAAATTTCACGACTTTTTCACGATGTTTGACGCCAGTAGTGGTGGTCTTTTATCATTTATTTGTCTTTCGAAAGAAATACCAAGCCACCCTCTTAGCCCCCCCCCCCCCCCCCAATGGGATATCTAAATGTAGTTTCCCACTATCAAGAACTCAGACTAAATGCCAATAAAACAAAAATGCACTTAAACAATATTCAAATGAGTTTATTTTCAGCATATTAACATACTTTTATATGTTGACACTCATGATTCATTTCAATGGTTGTTACTACAATATCTTAAAAGATGTGATCAACAAATTCTGGGTGGTTCAGAACGAAAACGTTTAATGTCATAATTCTATTGTCTTTACAAATTGTTCCATTTAAGTGTTAGTAATATTCTTTCCACATTTGGTGTTCTTGGTAAGATCTTGTCTGAGTTCTTGATAGTGGGAAACACGTTCAACAAGCCAGTGTAGCATACCTTATGACAGATGCCATATAAGCGGACCAGATATCTAATTTAAATTAAATTTTCTATCAGACGCCAGTGTAGTAATTGGCGTAAAGGTCATATTATTCAATAATCAACTATGGTTTCCTTCTTTTGGATTGTTTTCCATGCAATGGCACATTCACTGCCTGAATTACTATCCTGCTATGATGACTATGATGAAGGTATCTCTTTGCTGTTGTGTAGCAATTTTCGGGAATTTAAGGAACAAGTTTTAACCTAGAATTAGTATATGTCAGAACTGGCGAGTTTAATTTCCACCAAAAAGTGTCTAAACCGTCTCCACAATGCTCGTAATAGGACGCAATAATGAAAATGACAGGTCATCAGGTCAGCTTTTGGATCACCGATGATTGGTGGAATGCACTTTTTAACAGAATGTAGTAGAAATGGTACAAAAGTTACCAAATTGGTGACTTTCTTACCCATGTTTAAATTATAAAATAATGCTATTATTTACACGGGGCATAGGTGAATGGTCATTCATATTCTTATGGATAATATAAATTATCAAGTTTCAATGAAAACAATAAAAATCATTGTGACAAAACCAGTGTTCAAATCTCTCAAGTTACTTTTCAGAATAGGCATGTATGATCACAATAGTACAAATTTAATACATGAGTATTTTTATATATACTTTATTCTCCCAATAAGCAGTAATGTTAGGGAAATTAAACCAGATTACCGTAGTTTAGTTTTCTCTAATACCCAATATGTGTCGACCTTTCAGAGTGGCATAAAACCTTAAATCTTAGGCCCACAAAGAAAATCAAAACCTGTTTCTGACTATGGTATCCATATGAAATAAAGATATAGAGGTTCTTGGACGCGTGTGCTAGAGAATAGGCAAGTTCCGCTATCCCGTGTACGGCTCCGGCTCCGGTTAAGCATAGTGCCACGTCACGCAAAGTGATGCATCGTCATCACTTTGCGTGTAGCCTGGCGCGGAGCCGATCTCGTGAACCGGCTAAGCAGCGCTGTAGGCCGTAAGTCCAAAACGGCGCAGCTATTTGAATAAATGTGTAATATTAAATTGATAATCCACAAAAACATTGATTGCAACATTGAGTTAAATATGTTAACTCAACATTGACCAAGCGGTTTTAAAAAAATTGCCGGTTTTGATATAGAAATTTCAAATTTAAAAATAGGCTCCGTTTAGCAGAGATGATCGCCACTTGATTTCTTTAATCAGCTACGGCGTAGTCTCGTCATAGCGGATTCATATTTGTAGTCACCCGCCTCCGCCTACGGCTCCGTACAAGCTCAGCCGTTCGCGGAGGCGTTTACGACATAGCGGAACCTCTCTAATGATATATCTTACACGAGGGGATAGAATTCTCATCTTGGAACGAGCGCCTGTCGAGTTCCAAGATGAAAATTCTGTCCCCGAGTGTAAGAAACACCATACTCTAGCTCACAAGTTCAAGAACCTATTACTGCCACGTCCCATAGATAAATAAACGGTCAGTAATCGGGGAAGCTTCAAATATAATGAGCGTGCCTGAGCACGTGCCTGGCATTTCAAGGTCACGTTGCTAAGCAACGAACGTGGTGCATTGTTCCAAATATGGCAATCTTTACCAAATATGGTAATAAAATCATTCCAAAAGCCCATTGGGAATGGCCATTGAGAATCGAATTTCTTCAATGTGTATTTCAGCCCCATAGTCGTAGAATATCATTATCATTAGTATTATCATTATCAATTATTATCATTATCATCATTTTTATCATCAAAATTGTTATTGTTATTACTGTTAATATCATAATTGTTATTATCATTATTATTATTATTACTATTAATATTATTATAATTATAAGTTCATAACTCTGCCATCAAAATGTAAACAAAATGGAGGATCATGGTTCATCTGAACTATACATCACGTGATACGATGACTTGACATTTGTAAGTAAGAATCTCAGTGAAGTCTACATTGGACCTATTGTTGTCTGTCAGCTGTCACAGTACAGGCTATTTCACTTATTCTCATCAGACCCATTCTTGCTGATGCCTTGGTATTATAATTAGAGTTGCTTGTTAAGGACTTATTGCTGTCTCAGCAGTGCTCTACTGGGGTCTTTCTGTCCTCTTTCTGGAGGTATTTATTGTGGATAAAGGTAAATATTGAGTACGACCAAGGAAGAATTTTGTTTTTGTCACTTTCTTAATGCAATGAATGAATAAATGAATGTTTGCTTAAAGGGCAAACGCACCATCAGAATGATTTAGGTTCAAAATGAGCTTATATGTGTCACCTTTCAAATAAGACCTCCCCCGAACCTGTCCTCTTCAGCACTACTCAGTTATAGCTTACAGAAGTTCAGAAAGTAACAGTCTTGAGGCAGCCACAGAGGGCCTCCATGCATCCCAAGATGCACTCTGTTTTTGACCACTTCTTAGCACCAGCCTGTGTCACCAGTGCTTAAGAGATAGCAGTAATATGGGGCTGGGCTCCCCATTCCTGCTTAGATTTTCATTCCTGGCTTTCAGTTAGTTGTCACAAATCCCAAAGATTGAACTTCTTCAATTTTCTATTGTATATTCCAACAATCATTGGAAGTTATACTATGTGGCTTGTACTATGTAGCTTATTGTTGGGTAGAAACCATGACTTCCTAATTGCTATGAAATCAGTTTGTGCTAATCACTTACAGGAAATTGCAACACTTGTGTCAGTTAGCAGGTACTCATGGGAATAGTGTAGGACTTATTAGTATGTGTATTCCTTCACTTCCTGTTATCAAGATGCTATCTTTAAGTAAAGAACCTGGCACCATTGAGTAAAGGATCATGTGGGTCTAAGGGAGAAGTTCCTTAGGTGAGTCAGATATTTCCATTCCTCCAAATTCCTGAATCGCTCAATTCTGCCATAATATGTAAGTTCTACTTCTTGAAGTTTTATTTGCTTCCAAAAATTGGGATCAGGGATGAGCCAGGAATAAAAATTAGCAAGAAAGGGAAAGACAGGCTTAGCTGCTACTGCTATCTCATAAGCACTGGTGACACAGGCTGGTGCTTAGAGGAGGTCAAAAACAGAGTGCATCTTGGGATGCATGGAGGCCCTCTATAGCTTCTTCAGGACTGTTACTTGCTGAACTTCTGTAAGCTATAACTGAGTAGTGCTGAAGAGGACTGGTTTGGGGGAGGTCTTATTTGAAAGGTGACATGTATAGGATCATTTTGAACATAAATCTTTCTGATGGTGCATTTGCCCTTTAAAGGCGCAGTAGCACACATAGGCCATTTAGTGCCATGAACTCTGAATCAAATAGTGGTCCTTTGTTATTGCAGAAAACAATAACAAAGCAATAAATAAATTTAAATATTCACAAAACAATGAATAATTTCAGATAATAAGTACATACGAGGTTTTTTCAAAAGAAACTAAATTCTTAAGATGTATTAAAATTGATAAAACAGACCAATCCCATAAAAATGCTGTCTTGAGGAACCTTCAAAGAGTACCTTAAAGCTATTTACATTTATAATAGTCTTTTTATGGATTCGATAAAATCAACACAATCAAATAAAATGTGTTTGAAAGTCAAACGACAATCACAGGCTATACACTGGGGAGAATCTTCTTTCCTCAAAATGAAAGAGAGTCAATTAAGTATGGACAATTTGTATTCTTGCTAGAACACTTTCCTCACGCCTAGTGATTCGAAAACCTTTAGGTCACAGACCAAGCTTACGATTTCATGTAGTTTGTTGTTGACTGCTTCATCCCACTGAGACTGACATTTGTGTTTTAAAAGGATATTGAAGTGTTTCCTAAAATCGCCATAAGGAATGGGAATATTTGTGCCTCTTCTTAAAAGACCAGCTTTGGCAGCAAATCTGCCTTTTCATTACCTCCGGCCCAAAATGGTCTGAAGAGCAGACTTTGAATCGTAGAAAAAGTTCCTTTCATCATCATCGCACTAAATAAAACTTCATGAGAAAGATTGTTTTGAGATTTCCGAAGAAAATTCTGTAGAACAAGTCTTTTGAGGCCATAACTGTTAAGAAGATTTCAGCATCATTCCTGGCTATTAGCTAGTTTTGTTTGGCAAGAGATTTGGAGCCATTCTGACCTATTCCTTAAAGTGGCTGATGCATATTTTAGGTAAATGCTAAAGCAGATATGAATGGGACAATGTGGCCCTAAACTATCTACTATGAAGTGCTGAGAAAAAAAGAATCGATGAACCATCAAGTATACCAATCAAATCTTTTCGGGTGTGGTTCAAAAAAATAAATAAAGCAAATGCAGCACAAGCATTTCTCAACTGCTTGTGTTAAGACTTTGGTTTGCCACTTGTCTAGTAGGGAGCAGCACCCACTGTGCTATCAGACATTAGTCAATTTTCCGTAGCATAGCAGCAGCTTTCCAAAAGCCATTAATAGATGTGAATTAGCCAAGAAAAATATGTGCATGAATTTGGCACACGTAATGTACATCTAGGATAGGTAGAATTGGACTGTTTTCGACCTCAAGGTACAGAGCAAAACAAACGTGGGGCTGGACAACAGATTTCCAGACTCACTCGACCACCAAATCTTTGTATTCATCAGCTTTCTGAGAATTGCTTGAAAATATCAGAAAACACTACGCCTGGTTTGCACAGGTGCACATCATCTATGCCTTCATCTAATGCATCAGCACCTTCCACAATGGCATATAGTCAACTATCTCAACTTCAGTGGTTCTATCGATGATGCCAATGAGTGACTAGTTCCAGGTTCTAACTCCCCCTACACCCTGCCAAATTGAGCAGTACTCACCCTCCCAACAGATGTCGGTGAGGTCATCTACAGAATCTCATTTATTAAAAGATTAAGACTCCAGGATGTAGCTAGACAGTTTCGCACGTACACTAGTCGCCTTAATGGCATATAAACCCTGTCAACCTGGTAATCCCTACCAACTAACAACGTACTAAAACTGAAGGTCGAATGAACGGGTTTCATTATCAAAATGTGTACTGCTACTGCATTGCCACAATGCCATGGCAAGTCAACTGAGAGCAGTGAAGCATCGCCTACCCAGGTTTTTGGAAGATACAATAGATATAAAAATCGCTGTAGCCAAAACGTTCAGTGTTAAAACCTGTCTCTTAGGATACCATTTATAATAGACAGGTAGTCATAATGTTACATATTTGATATAAGTATGTTTTTTGTACAAATTTCTTTTCAAAATTGGCGGTAGTGTCAGGTAAAAATAAAGTAAAATATAAAGTATTATCTCATTTTCATTTTTCCAATACTCCAACAGTGTCTCTGGAATAGAGTACATTGTAAGACCTCAATTGCTTCTATGGTTAACGTTTTAAAGGATCAGAAATACCGAGGAGTATTATTCTATTACGAGGGGGCCGTTTTGGACAACCATTATTCAACAATCAACAAAAAGGCTAAAATTGGCGGGTTCTCTCCCCCTCCCCTTTTGTTCTTATCTGGAAGAGCCCTAACAGAGTCAGAGGTCTCCAACTATTTCACTCCCGAGAAACAGTCAATTTGTCCTGAACCACAGCAATGTCTGGTTGCCGTGGTTCGATAACGGTTATAGATAATAGTGTAACCTGGTTGCACTACTATATTAGCCCTTATTGCAATAGTTCAGATCAAGAATAATCAATAGACAATATTAATAAAATCGAGTTCAATGAATTTTTAAATAAAATTTGTATCAAATATAATTCATGTGAAATATATAAAAGGGTCAGTTGGTCATGTTCTGCCAATATTTCCGAGGTTAAACAGTGCTTTTGGCTTGTCGCATGTTTTGTAGCCCCTGTCGCAAGCTGGTGCAACAATGAGAATATAAAAATATCTAAAATATATATAAAGACTACAAAAAATTTCAGTTGATGTCTTCCCTGATTGCATACACGTAGCTGACATGAGTAGAAAATCGTCGTAAATACACTGACCACAGGAACTTGCTCCAGCTCAGTTAGTCAGTAACTTACTTTTACTAGTAATTACTATATGTAAATGTAGTAAGTTGTGGAAGGGTCTTTAGATCTGTAGTATATAGGTCCTGAGATCCTTCCTGGGCTAGCTCAATCCAAAATGATGCTTGAATTGGCTGGAAAACTAAGAAAATGGGGAAAATAGTATCAAGTATATATAATAAAGAACAGGAGTGCAACTCCATATCGCAAATATTGCACCAAACTCCAAGACCACGCCAGTCAACTCAATTGATAAAACAATGAAAAAGAATTACCTAACTAAACCACTTATCACAAAAGCACCCAACTGTCACCCCCCAATTATAAACGGATTAAGGGAAATGAAGACTTACATCAGCCCTTTGCCTCCCAGAATGGCTGCTGTCCAGCCTACATTACATCAGTGAGTGACGTCACGGACTGAATAAACACATGCATCCGGATTGGTTAAATATAGCAGTCATCACAAAGCTAAACTCACATTTCCCTGCCTTTTTTCTGCTTGTAAAAATACTCAATCATTAAATAATATTAGTCTGTGATGTTTATTGATGTAAACTAAAAGCAAAACACGAGATTTGGAAGGTTTAACCTACCACCTGGAGAGGCACAAAAAGTCACTTGCATAATGGGCATGGTACTCGAGTTTCCAAGGCACATGTCAGTGTATCATAAGTTATAACAGTGAACAAAACAACAAAACAAACCTTGCCATGGCCTTTATTTTAAGCTGGTATGTATCTATTAATTAATGGAACCTCCTTACAGCATACCAGCATTAGAACAGACATTTGTTAGTATCATTTATAGGAACAATTGTGTGTGCAGGCATAACTTCTGCATCAAAATGAATGTAGAAGAGATAGGACACTTTTTTTACTTAATTTAATTTTTAAATATACAGTTCAAATCTGCTCTTAAATAATTTATAAATGGGAAAATAGACGTTAACGGTATGTTTATTGATACAGTAGAAATCTGTGAAATGAGTTTTGAAGATGAATGTACTTATTTCTTTTTAAGTGAAGAGATAATAGATCACCTATTCAATACTGATTGTACATGTATATAACTTTATCGTTAACATGGCTTGACATAACTGATAGCCCCATAGTCATGACTATCCAACCAGGGGAAAACGGGCAAGATGCTCAAGCCCTGCTTGACTATCTAACATTCAACTGAAAAATGAGAGGTACATTCATGGAAATCATAACAGGATCTTATGAATAACAAAATAGTTGCCAGCAACCTTGAAAAGTCATTAAGGGTTAAGACAGAATTAAAATGTGAGTGATAAAAGAAATTACACAACATCAAACATGAAGTTAAAATACTTAAAATAAAAGTTGTCTCTATATCAAGATTAATGAGGTAATTTCTATCAAATTGGCTGGGCAACATGAACGCATGTCTGGACTATCTGATCTTGGGTCCTGCAACAACTTGGCCCACCTGACTATACACCTGGGTTCAAACCCTATAATATTAATTAAGCTGTTAATTTTTCTTGTTATAACATTCTTTCATCTTTTCAAATATTCAAAGAGCCAAACGTACATTAATGTCTTTTTGATTTCTTTCCTCTTCCTTTTCTCCTGGTCCTTTCACATTTCTGGCAAAACTATGACATACGCTTCCTACTTAAGAAGGGTTCACTTCCTGTCAGACCTATACAAGGGTAATGATACCATTCTTCACACGAATCGCATCCTATGCTCAGTTCAGCCTCTGAAGCGGGATTATCTGTGCATGGTAACCCACAAACCCCACAAATATACTGCAGTTGCTCTTCTGGTGGATTTGTTTTCTCTTGAAGGTTCTTTCTCTTGCCCTCCTTTTGTTTGATGCCACATCTCAATGCAGTATTCTTGTTGCGCTCATTACTCCGAAATATTTTGAGAAAGTCACTTGTCTGAATTTTGACATATTGCTCGGAGACTTTGTCAAAAACATCTAAAATCATGGAAATATGGAGGTCATCTACTTCCATTTGCTCTTCGGAGAGCTGGCACCAAAGATCAATAAGGCTTCCGTCACTTTGTACTTCATTTAATAGTCCTGAATAGAAATTTCCTACATTCTTGCTGAAATGTTCTTCGATGTAATCCTAAATAATTGTATGAAGAACACATTTGTGGCATCAGTAACATTTGTCAAACCTCTTTGCAGACCTTGCTTATCTGCTATTGATAGGTCGAGATAGGGATTCCATCAGTTGGTTTGTCTCCTCACTAGGGTCTCTTGAGCACAACTGGTTAACTGCCATAATAAAATCCACTTCATGCTGCTGCACAACCTCCGTAAGGTGTACAAGGTGTACTATATTCTTCGTGAATGCACTTTATGAAAACACAAAATTGTTTAAGTTGCCATTACGGGTGTTACATATTGGAGGCAATTGTTTAAAAGAGCCTGACAGAACCACCTGCATACCTCCAAAAACTTTGGTTCCTTCATACTCCTGATAACATTCCAGATTATCAAATAGAATAGCACTGATCATGCTTATCTCATCTATAACAAGAACATCAGTATTGGTAATCCTATTCCGGGCTTGTGCAAATACATCTTTGTAGATTAATTCTTGTAACTCTTCAATTGAGTGGCGACCATCAAGGAGACCAGCCCAACTGTGAGGCGTGACAGCATTCATATTTGGCAATGCAGTGGTGGCCATGCCTGTTGATGCTGTTACTGCCACTTTCTTCCCTTCCTTGCGTTATGCTACCAAAATGGATCTGTAATAACAACAGGTGCTGTTAGGTTTTGTTTATTTAAAGAACAATTTATTTTCTGTATGACCAATGAAATGATAATTATCAAAATCTAGTATTATGTGCATCATGGAAAACACTTGGTATGAAATACATAATAGAAGTGATACTGTATTTTGTTCACATATATGTAAATACTATCATGGAAAACTAGTTGTTTGTTTTGCATAATAAACACCATTTTTATTATCATTTTCAGGTTGGTATGGAATTTAGAAGAGGATGTTGACAGTGAGGGTGAGGGTGTCAGTGTAGCTGCCATCATGTCTTATATGAATGATGCAATAGCCAGTGAGAATCATCTTGGAAAATACATCTAATGGATTTTCCCCAATGCAAAACAAAAGAGAAAGTCCTGGAAGGTTATTCTTGAGGCTGGGAGAAAGTTTCAAAGAGTATTACCAAGGATTCAAGTGGACAGATTGGACATAGACCACAGAGCCAAGTGTCGGAACATTTTGCTTTCCAGAGTACATCGCTGTGTTGAAAGCGACTGAAAACGAGTATGTTCTCAGCCATCCAACACTAAGGAATGGAGAAGTCGTGAAACATATGCATCCAATTAAAAAAAGAGGGGTAACTGGAATTGACCTGTCTCAATAAACAGGTTAACCTAGATGAACTGCGCATGTCTCCTAAGATAGGCTGGTCCTAGAAAGACTTCAAAAACCTTTTTTTCTTATTCAATTCTTGCAGCTGTGCACTGGTTCAGACACAACACCCAATAGCAATGACATAAACACTAGTCATTGGAGCAAGCTCGCTGATGAAAATGGACGTTAAAGACAACATAGTGCCAATTGCAGGCGCATCATCCATGCAAACACTCAAACAGACGGGCAAGAGGACCAGCTGAACCTCTAACACCCGGGGGGGGGGGGGGGGGGACTCAGGTACAGAGGAGGTCGCACCCGCGTTACGTATTTCACGGAAGAAGGGGTCTTTTTTTAAGACCTCCGTATGTCCGCGATTTTGTAAAAGAAGGGTACTTTTTTGTACCCAGGTACGAAGTGTGGGGGTCAAAATTCCCTTACAATCCACAAAATCTACGCGGCTCTGACGCCGAGTGACTCCCGAAGTGACTGGGCTTCCGAGTTTGCTGCCGCAAATTGTTGCCGCTAAACATGCAGGGGATTATAAAATCTTAAGTTCATCCAATGTCAGTGTTTTGATAAAGGAAGGGGTGTTTATTAAGTGGAAAAATCAGCGTTTTATTAAAATAAGGGTGCTTTTTGGCCAGAAATAAGTGCTTTTGGGGTATTTTTTAATTTTGATAACGAGCATATGCGCCCCCCTAAATACCCAAGTGCCCCCCCCCCCTCCCCGGGTTCTAACATCACAAGAAAGACCAGAGCAGCCATCAACATCTCAGCAAGAAGTTATGTCACAACAATTGGTTGCACCACAAGTGGATATCAATGAAGCAATGGCAAGAGTGTCAAGAGGAAGTCTAACAGAAACAGAGCACCCAGAAAGTGAGGAGCAGGATGCTGAAATGAATGACACCATCGAAATAATTCCAGAGGGTCATCAGGACATGCTATTGATTTTGCATAAAGTGTTTCCTACAGCTCCAGAGAACCTGACAGAGCTTCTTCTGGCACAGATGAAAAATCTTTCCAGCGGGCACTGTACATACAACTACGTACAGTTGGTACAATGTATGTACAATGTACGTACATTGTACGTCCAGTGCCCGCTGGGTTAAGGCGAAAAAACAATGGAAGGTGCTGGAGCGGCAAAGTCATCGCAGTGTGTTTGAGGTTGTGGTGTAGATCACCAAAGGGATATGACGGTCTCAGACTTTCTCCCGAAAATGAAGCTGGATTTTTGATCCTACCATCTACCAGGCTACTTCAGTACTACAAGAACATCGTTCAGCAAAAGCCTGGTGTAAATGAGGAAAACATAAAATGGATTAAAGGTCAAAGGCACTTAAACAAGGAGTTCCTGACGCAGGTTGGCACGGTGGAGTGAGCATCGATGAGATGCAAGTGCAGGATGACCTACAGATAATGCAACGTGGAAGTGGGTGGCATCTCGTTGGTTTTGTCGATATGGGGGATCTTGGCATGAATTAGAAAAATTCAATCGCAGTGGACTACCTCTGGCAACACATTCCCTACAATATGTACTTGATGGTTTCACAGGTTTCCGTTGGCCTGTGGCATTCTATGCATCTAAGACTGCAACGGCTCACCAACTGTACGTCACATTTTTAGAAGTACTTGAGGCCCTCTTACTTGCTGGTTTTACAGTGGACTATTTGTCCATGGATGGTGCCTCAACCAACAGGGCTTTCACGGATCTCCTGTTTCCTGGTACCCGAAGAGACCAAGAATTCCTGGCCCTGAATGTATTTCATCTAGATCACTCATACGCAGTTCTTCAAGACATCAAGCATTGCCTGAAGAAAATTAGAAATAGTTTGGAGGCAAGCAGGGAATGCAATCTTGCAAAAGGAGGATATCTAAAGGCACTTGCTTGGTTTAAGTCTTACTTGTCAGGTCGCACACTCCGCATCAAGATTGACAAGTCATTCTCTGAGTTACAAGACATTCTGTGGTCTGTACCAAAGGGATCAGTGGTAGGACCATTGTTGTTCCTGATCTACCTCCTACCCCTTGGAAAACTCATCAGAAAGCATGGTTTAGAGCTTCACATATATGCAGACGACACACAGCTCTATCTGGCAATTGAACCCATCACTCAACAAGCTGTGATCTGTAATGTATTGATTCTGTCTGGTGGGCTGAACTTAAGATGTAGTGACACAGCCACCACAACAGGTGCTTAATTCACAAATTGGTGAATACTATTCATTAATATATTGATTTCGTCTGATCCAGCTCAATTTTAAATAAAGACCCATTCTGTCCGGTGGGACTGAATTTCTGATGTAGGCACATGGCCAGCACAACACCTGTTTAATTCACGAATTGGTGAATAATACTTATTAATACATTGTTTCAAGCCCTGGTCACATTTGACAAAGGCCTCCGTGCGGCTGATTGATCGCATGCGTCCAAAGTGCCGTGAACAGGTCGCATGTGGCCAAACAGCGATCTTTCATTTGTGGTCACAAAAGAATTGGCCGTGCGGCCAGTCGTGACAAGTTTTACAATCACTGAAATGTTGAAGGGCAGTTCCATTTAAAAGTGTGGGTGAGGGAGGAACGGAAGATTTTTTTAGGGGGGGGGTCGAATTTTGGATTATTTTACCCTCCCCTCCATATATATATATATACATATATATATATATATATACATATATATATATATATATATATATATATATATATATATATATATATATATATATATATATATATATATATACACACACACACACACACATATATATATATATATATATGTATATATATACATATATATATATATATATATATATATATATATATATATATATATATATATATATATATATTTATATATATATATATGAAATAAATATACATATATATATGGAACTGCCCTAACGCACTATCCCCTTTCGCGGAGGACGCACAGCCACATTGAAGAGGCCTTGAGGAGGCCTTCCTGTGGCCTCACGGTCCTTATGAAATAAAATTAACGTTTTCTTTAAAGAGTGCGGTGAGGAACTCTCAAGGATCAGTGGGAGCGCCGCACAGCCTTAAAGATTGCCGTGCGTCAGACGCTAAGTCGACAAATGTCCGTCCGGCAGACGTGGACCGTAGACTGATTTGCGAACATGTTTGCAAACCTCTCTACGGCCCACGACCACTGATTTTTGAACGCACAACCTCTACGGTTGAGGCCAACTCCTTGAGGCACCGGAAAGGTGATCCTGCGATCGCCACGGTTTTCGGCCGTAAACTGCCCGCAAACAGCCTGCACGGCAGAAGGATGCCTAGTGTGACCAGGGCTTTAGTCTGATTAAAACTGAATTTTAGATAATAGCCAGGTGTTTGTTCTTATTATTATTGTTATGTATTACTAACGTGATTGCTGCTTTAGTATTGTAATAAGACCTGATTGAATAAGTCTCTACCTTATTCCTTGTACCAACTCATGTGCTGTATGAAATTGGTCAGTTGTTCGACAATTGTATGTGCTAGTTAGATGCTCTACCTCTACACCCTCCTACTAACGCTTCAACAAGTCTGTGCTGTTAAAGGGTTGCGATAGCGCATTGAAAAGACTGAGAAAGCTGGGGACCGTGAAAACAACAACCTGCTTACTACAAAAAAGGCTCAAGTACCTGCTGTATGCGGAACATCTAATGAAACACCAGGGGATGTGTTGGTTGATCAGGGCCCCCGCATGGAAGGTAGAACGCCTATTTTTAGTTTTGTTCCTGTTGGCGAACTGATATTTCCAAAAATGAAATATGACAGCATATTTGACAAATACATCATTGAAGTGGAGAAGAAGGTGATCAACGTCGACGAACTCGGCAGCCTGTTTGTTCTAGGTGTTAGCTTAGACATTGACTGAATGGTGGATTTTGTAGACTACGCCGAGGATCTGGTCCAGGGAATTCTGGCTCGAGGGGGAGCTGTGAATAGAGCCGTGAGAATATACCTTGGCTTTAGGATATACCTGACCTACGACTACTATGAAGGAGACGGCCTTTTTTGTCTCCGACAGTTTAAGGACAATTGGGGATAGGTGTGAAAATCCGCCCCCGAAACCTGTTCTTGATAGAAAACTGTATCCAACTTGTGCTGAGAGAGCGGCTCCTAGTCCGAACTAAAGGTAATTGTAATGCCTGCCGGCAGAAGCTTAGGTTAACTCACCTGGATCACCAAATTTGCTGCCTCATGGGGTGGGCTCATATTGTGCAAGATCAGCTTATGTTGGAAGAGCATCTCCGGCACCTAGCCGGCGCAGCGAAAACCGTCTACAAAACTGCTGTTACCACCCTGGCTTTTGACAACACAGCAAGCAAGGAAAGGCTAAGTTGTATAAGGCGCCCACAATAAGCAAGGGAGTTGTTCCTAAAACAGATCTTGAAAAGACTACAATCATCCTAGCTACTGGGCAGAAAAATAAAAAAATCTTCCTTCTCAGTGGACCAAGCAAAAAGGTTCATTGTAAAACAAAGCAATATGAAGACTTTGCCAAGTAAACTCTAAGCATCCTTAAACTTACAAGGCACAAAACTAAGTTATCATTATTTCCCCTCTTTGCCAGGAGAAAAGAAGCTTAGTGGCAGACCATTATTGAAGGCCTGGAAAGAAAAAATCGTTCTTTCTAAATGGACCCAGCAAGAATGTTCCTTGTAATACCAAAACATAAAATACAAGATGAAGGCTTTGGTGATTAGTTTCATTTTTTAACCTTTTTTATAAACCGGCTACCAAAGTATACTAACCAATTTAGTCAGGTCTGTCTGGTCAAGTCAGGAGACAGCTTTCCGTATTACCCCGCATACAACACGCACCCCATAGATAAAACGCACCCCCTCCCCAAGTCCCTTTCCCATATGTAAAATACAATGCCCTGTTTATAACACGCAGGCGGAGTTGGGAGTGGGAATCTTGACCCCAGTACCGTAACCCGCGTTGATTCAGAGTATAAGAGCCGTAAATCGTACAGTGTTTATAGTGCTCAGAGTCACTGTGCAAGTGATACCAATTAACATTACGGGAAAAGTATATTTTTAAACATCATCTGGGACATCCAGGGTATCAGAATGGCAATCATCATAACTTCGACATGGTGACAGGCCAATAGACAATAGGAACCCACTAAAGTATTTTCCACCATGCCCCTCACGTCCATAGCAACGATGTAAAAATGTTCTGGTTTATGTACCCGTTGATAACACGCACCCCCTCCTTGACATAGGTGCTGCAGTGTATAAAAGTGCGTGTTGTATGCGGGGTAATACGGTAAGTGTAGATGAGTGATACTACAGCTGACATCATCCTGCTCATCACCCTATCACACCCTTCAACCACCCCTACCCCCACGAGTTAACCATTTTAGAGTGTTATAGGATGTCACACCTTTGTCAGCAGTTCTGGAAGCACCCGGTTTTGGAGAAGATACTTCAGAAAATCCCACAGCACCTTTTCTGGTGAGCGTTCAGAAATTAGCCAAGCACCCGTGCTTGCTGGGTTATCTGCTTCTTATGTCCTTGAGGAACTTTCCATTGGTGGTGGGTCTCTCCCGCATATACTACATTTAAAATATCATTACCAACAATTAACCAATAATGAATAAATCGGCAGTAGGCAACGCATCCCTTACACCTTATCATTTGATACTTTTTTGTTTAAATAGACTACCAAATAGACATTTCTTTTTGCATGATTAACCAATCTTGAGTAATCTGAATTACCAATGTATTCAATGCTCAATTCATATATCACAGCAATGGGCAAACTGTCTGTGATACAATCCCCTCCAAATTTCCTGTTTAACAGAAACCGGAAGTTGGAAGAGAATTTATTGCCTTATGTAATTAGAAAGGCTGCAAGTAGGAATACAGTTGTGCAAGGAAGATGTATGTACCCATAATTTCATTATGTTGTCTTCAAATTGTACAGATTGCTGATAATGATAAGGGTTGTTGTGCTTTTCAAGATTCTGAGAATGAAAAAAAAGAAAACATAAAATGGGAAGTTTCAAGCCGGAAGAGAGTCAAACAACAAGTAAGGGAGAAGTATACACTAAGCAGGTTGCCTGTCACGGCAGGGTCCCCATCAGTTAGATTAGAATCATTAATAAGAAAAAATCATTTTTATCTAAGGGAACTACAAATAAATGCAGTGATAGCATTCCATGTTTCAGTTTCCCATAACATATTCAGCTTGGACACAATTGAAATCAACGCCATGCTGCTCAAATATATTGGGTGCAAGTGAGGTATGTGTGTCCAACTAATGAACTTGCTATATAGTCATGGGATCCTTCTGTGGCTTAAACGTGTAATATTATTCAGATATACCTGAATTAAAATCTTTACTGGCAGCAGATTCTATCATAAATTGTCTAGTTATCAAATAATTGGTAATATATGAAAATGAAGATCACCCATCACTGCAGGGTTTCTACAGGGATATCCAATTAGATGTTAAAGGAAATCTCTGCACTTAAAGCTTTCTGACATCCTCTTCCAGCCTCCATGTGTGTTAATTTTCAATGATATCTTCCTTTGCCTTTAAGTAAAAACAACCAAAAGGATTCCTAAGGTGAGACAAAATAAAGAGCATTAAGTCTCAATATAGTGGAAAGGGTTTGGTTCAAGACACAACGCATAGGAATCTGAAGAAAACCTACAATTACTGATACTGTATTACTTGGTATTCATTGATCCAGTGTGTACTAGATGTGATCACGACCTTAAGTAACTGATAATCATACTATAGTATTTGGTATTCAGTGATTAAGGGTGTATTAATTGTGACCATAATATGGCACTCCATCCCTGCAAAAAATCAGTATTTCCCATTAATGGGAAATGAATTCCAATTTATAGGAATTCAATTCCATTAATGGGAATTCATTTTCCAATAATGGGAAATCATTTCCCATTAATGGTAAATACTAAATCTGAATTCCCATTAATGGGAAATCAATTCGCATTAATTGGAAATCATTTCCCATTAATGGGAAATAAGAATTAATTCCCACTAATGGAAAATGAATCCCCATTCATGGGAATTTTTTTCCCATTAATGGAAAATGATTTCCCATTGATGGGAAATCATTCTATTTCCCATTAATGGGAAATGATTTCCCATTAATGGGAATTCATTTCCCGTTAATGGGAAATGATTTTCCATTAATGGGAATTCATTTCCCATTAATGGGAATAAATTCCTATTTCCCATTAATGGGAAATCAATTCCCTTTAAAGGTTGGTAAAGAACTATGTCTATGACAGTTATTTTTACTGGGGCACTTTCTGGGCTCAGGTATGATCCGTTGGCTTCAGGTGACTGATTTTTTTTAATTATCAGCCGGAAGTGTATATATTTGACAAATGTCCTATATAAATTACTAAATAATTGCTTGCAGCCCTGGACTTTTGGAAGCAGTCAAGCAGAAAAATCCATGCAGTAAAGAAAAGAGATCTGACAAGAATTGCCCAAAAAGGGGTGAAAAGGAAATGGTGAATTTGATTTATTCATTCTGAAGTTGATGTGGCAAGTTGCGTCTACACCTGACAGTAACATGTAGGAGTGTCATTGAAGGTCAATTTTTTACGATACTATTATCTATAACCTTTCCTCCGATATGGATGATATGATACGATACTATTCTTTGCACTAACTTTATTATCAGTGTTTTCACTACAAAATGAGAAACCAAAATATGTCCAGATGTCATCACAGCCTTTTTTTATTTGACACAAAGTCTTTGATAGCTGTGTGATACTCTATTTGCAGGTATTTTGAGAGTATAGGATTTTGCCTGTCACAGCATGGGTTATCGAAACCATGAAAAAGACTACTGTTTTGGGCCTCAGAACACATGAACTTTTTGTTTCCAGCATTTTCAATAGGTGGCGATAGCATCGATACAAAACTGATACGATACCCCAAAGCTAGCAATGCGATTATCTGCTGTTTGATTTTGCCGATGCAAAGATACGATGAGATATAATGACACTCCTAGGAACATGACTGCTTATGAGATGATTCTCAACCCATTGAAGTATGGCTATCAATAACCAATTAGACAGTTTCTTCACAGCATTAGTGCATGAATGAAGACTATATAAAACACAGACAAACAAAATTACTTCCTTCTAATAAAAGTTTATGAATAGTTCAGTGTCATAGCCTGGAGAAGTCTACAAAGAAAAGAAATATTTAATGAATCCTCGTCAACTCCTGGTCAGACAATCATATATGTATGTATGCATGTATGTATGCATGCATACATGCATGCATGTGTGTGTATGTGCAGATGCATATCTATTCTTGTTCTCCAGTTAGAGGGAATGACGCTTGAGCTATGATCGATCTCCCTTCCCTCTGGACAGACAGGATATATGAGGGTGAGGTCCAAATATTACACCTCACCAGATGTCTAATCCAAGACAAAGTTTCATCCCAGTAATCATAGTAGTTCCCATTTGGGAACAGAGGGTGCTTCCTTCTGGTCTTGTATGGTGTGTTCAGTTTCCATTCCAACTCATACCTACCTGGATACCCGAAAGAGAAATACTATTTATGATATTCAGGAGCTGTCAGCAATAGATTGCATTAACCCAGGATGATTCAGACTTGTTCCAACTTCAGCTTCTCAAAGACGAAAGCTGAAAAGAGAACATGAGTTGCAACAGAAAGGATCTGGCAAAAACAACCATGAAGCCAAGACAGATTTCTGATGAGTTATCCAAATTCTTCAAAAACCTACCTTGCAAACCCGAGGGTAAAGATTTTCATATGACTCGGAAACAAAATCATGATAAAAGAAAGCATCTCATTTATTTAGACGAAGTTTAAATGATGCCAGAACAAATAGAGGGAACCCATGAAGTGAAAAGATCTTTGGAAAAGTTCTCGTCCTAAAAATCCCGACAGGGAGGTTATCAGTACAGACCCTCACCACCGGAAAAAGGAAATTTCCATCCCTTCAGAGTGCTTACAATTTGCAAGGACCAAGGTAGATGAGCCTGATCTTCCTTGTCATGTGTGCAAAGCTCATCTATCTTGGTACATATGTAGAGACCGGGGCTTCGTTGGTGGCGATGTATGTCCTGTTTTTCCCAGCCACCCGAATTGCGTAGCTAGTAACAAGAGCGCGTCGGCTGGCCTGTGCTCCGGGACTAATTGTCTTGTAGAATGTGATTTTGAGGTATTCATGTATACGCATCTGACGTCATCTTCAGCATTTTATGACACTAATTGATCTTGTTTTGAGCGACTTCCAGGCCGCCACTCCTGTTTCAGTAGAGCATAGCCTGGCTTAGGTAATCAGTACTGGGGTAATTGATATCTAGGTCACACTACATATGTGGCACATGCCACCTGCAATTAGGAGTTTTAATACCTGTTGCTACTAATCCCTGAATAGTTATCATGCATGGATTTAGAAAGAAAATTACCTTGAGAACAATGAGATGGATGTTATAAGTATGACTATTAGATGAAATTGAAAATAGCATAACACTTCACAGGTATAGAAAAATTATATAAATGATGGATGGGCATTGTATTTGAATTTAAATTTTGTTTTTGGTCACATTTATGCCAAGTGTGGCTAATTCGTGACTAAAAAGTTGTAAGTAGTGGAGGAAACCGGAGTACCCGGAGAAAAGACCACCGCCTAACTCCAAGTCACTGGCAACTTTCTCACATACCCAGGTCGGGATTTGAACCCAGGCAGTGGTGAGAGACAGGGCATTGTAAGGAAAGCACAGTTTCTGAGAATAGTGATTTGGAAATAACAGGTAAAATACATATATAGTCTATGCTATAGACATTAATGATTAAATACAGAATTTAAGGTTTAATGTTAAGTTAGGATGTTTAGGATTGTGATATTTCTTTTTGTATTCATACCTCTAGGACTCAAAGGGGCTTTGGTAAAAGCAAGTGATCATTATTAATGTGTATTGTTGCTTACTTCATAAGGATTTGGTTTTGTGGTGGAGAATGCATAAATGAATGACTGAATAGAGATGAGTTTAGGGATGAATAAAATAGTTAAATGAAATAGGTTTACACATGATACTGATCCTTGAAGGTAAGACAAAAACCTTTAAAACTCATTTAACCTTTTGCAAACCAGTATATGTTAAGGGATATTCAATTACAAGACCACTTGAGTCTTTACCCACCAAGATTATATTAAAATTTGTTAAATTAAGCCATTTGTGGCAAATGCACCTCATCATCATTCCTTCAACCTTAAACAACCAGGGATATGTAAGGGTTTCCTAATGACAACATTTATGGCCAGAGCAACCCGACTTTATGACTTTTGATTTCGCTAAGTGTAATTTTATTAACCCGTTGCTGGCCACAGCACCTCATGACCAGAGCCAGAGCATCTGATGATATAGTAATTGTCTCATTACCATCTGTGATTCAACTGCTGAATTGATTTTGGTTGTTATTATTGTTATTATTATTAGTATTGTTATTATGATGTTATTCGGTTGTTGTATTGTTACTGTTCTGCATCATTTCGATATTGGGATGCATTACAATCAAACATGTTAATATTGTGTGAATGGAGGAGGGGGTGGGGGGGGGGGTTGTTGGGGATGGCGCATAGACTGACTTACCAATCTTTCTGGAACATTATTTTGTTAAATCTTAGTTACTAATAACTCTTAACTCATGTCACTTCATTGAGGGGTGGGTGATGTTCTAAGAATGTGTGAGGGGGGGGGGGGGCATAGAATGACTTTCCAGTTACTTCTTGTACATTATATTGTTTAATATTAGTTATTTATAACTCTTAACTCATGTTACTTCATTGAGGGGTGAGTGATTTTTTGAGATTTTGTGAGGGGGGGGGGGGGGATGGGGCATAGACTGATTAACCAGTTCTGTCTTATACATTATATTGTTAAATGATAGTTAGTTTTAAATCTAAACTCATGTCACTTCATTGAGGGGTGGGTGATGTTTTGAGATTGTGTGAGGGGGTAGGGGTGGGGCATAGGCATAGGTCTAAAATGTACCTCATCAGAGGCCAGCTGTTTATGACAATGGTATTGTTGTGATTTACGCTTTGTGTGGGATTGTAATAGTCATGGTCTTAGCAAGCAGGGCGTCTGGGTGTCTTTTTGGACACCCAAACCCCTCAAAAGCACCCCTCAGGACACCCACTTTTTGTGGTGAAGAATTTCTTAGAATGTCAATCTCAAGCATATAATTGAATTTTATCATCTCCATATAATTCCCTTGACATTCTATAAGGATACCATGCCTTAGTTTGATAAATGTATACATGTTTATGGTTGAAATATGAGTATTTTGTGGTCCCCCTTAAAAATTTAGACGCCCAAATATTTTACAATTGCCAATTTTCGGCACCCACTTTCTAAATCCTGGCTAAGACCCTGGTAATAGTCCCTATCTATGTTAATTTAGACTAAGAGATTCGACGTAAAGTGTGTCAATCGTAATTCCGCACATTGGAATGTTGTGTGACGATGCATCTGACGTGGGTGCATCAAGTCTGGCGGCTCAGAGTAAGATTACTGCCGTGTGAGGGCGCTCGTACATGTCGGCTCTAAAATAGAGCACATGTGTGCGATAAATTGTTTGGGATTGGCACATCACAACTAAATTTGTGATGACGGAACCATGATATATAGCTGCAGGGATAAAGATACAACTAAAACAGAACGAAGAATGGCCTTTCACTATAATCATGCTGAAATAAGTCATCATGTTATTGTATTTGACGTTGCACTTATAGTTGAATGTATGTATTCGATTCTCAAAGGTGTAAATAATCAAACACATGTGAGGAGATGAGAAACGTCTAAATGAATATATGTTATAATGATTTTATTTTACGTATCGCAGGCTGGACATGCCTAGAAGTCCTTGGGCGATGGTTGCGACATGCAGACCATGCTCCTATATGGTAGTCCTGTGGAATGGTAGGCCAGGAGTATGGTACATCTGAGTGATAATTATGAAATTCTATGTAATTTATCTGACCATGCCACGTGTCTGAGTTTGTAAATCATTCATTGATAAAACAGAAAGTGTGTGTATATCAATTCGTTTTTCTTGTTATTACATCCTATGAAGCGGATGGTGTGTGAATGTTTAGATTGAGTCCCAATCTGTCTGGGATGATAGGATGTGCATCATCTGATCATATTTGATCCTCGTCATAGAGGAAGGTAAGTTCTGTTGTGATCAGCAGTGGGATTTTTGCTGCACCCTGTATTTGGGTGCTGCCTGTACTAAATGGCCTTGAAAATGGTCATGTCAGCTGGGAAATGGGCAAAGAGGAGACACAACAGGAGGAGGAGGAGGAAGCCACGGAGCAGGCAAGCGGCAACCAGAGGGAAGCTAGGGAGATATTGACACCCACATCATTGAGAGAAGACGTCAGAGCCATGGAGAGAGCAGTCCAAAGGATAGCTCTATTCAGGAATTGTGACAAGGACAATCATGATGGAACGAACGGACAGTGTGCACAATCTACGTGTAAGAAATCTGGCTCGTTGCGCGTGGACGCAAACAGGGTAGAGCACAGCATAGATCGGCCGCACATGTACATTAAAAGGATGGTCAATGGAAAGAGGGTCAGAGTGCAATATAAGGAACAGACCACAGAGGAGTTTTGCATGGGTTTTTGGTGATGTTGAACTCGCCAAAAGGGAAGTGGGATAAACAGCTCATGTTAAAGAGATTGAAATCTCTAATGCAATATGGCATGGATTTTTCCTGGGAAAATGCCAGGAGCTTTTAAGAAATGTTAGGAGTTGACGTAGAGCATGGCATCAGAAAATGGGAGGATACCGAAGCGATACAGGAAATATGATTAATACATTCCCGAACGATTTTCCCAGAGAAAAGGGAAAACAAAGAGAGCAAAAAAAAACACTCCAAACAAAAAAAAAATTCATAATCTATGGTGCTGTGCTTTATATCAATAACGGACGTGCGAACAAGCGTAAATAAGGGATCACCAGCCACTTACATATGCCTGAAGCTATTGTGCTAAGGCAACCGGGGTGGCATATATGCACTCGGAGGAAGATTGTTTCAGGAAAGCCATAGACGATTCAAAAAAATCGAAAAAGAATGAATGATACGACTCCCTCTCACATTGCAAGAAAGGGGAGAATGCAGGAAGGTCAGCCAAGGAGCTATAACGTGTCCAGATCATATCATTGTGTCAGGATATTACATGTAGAGGACACATGCAACAAGCAGGATACATGACACCCAGGTGACTTTGAAAAGAGGGAGGGAAACGGGATTAAGGAGTTACATTGTGGCATATCCAGATATTTGCAGTAAGCGGAGCAGGCTCTTACGTCTTACAGAATATTCATATGGGGGAATTAAGAGTCAGGGAAGCGAAGCACAAAATATGTCGGCCAACGCAACATGTGGTGTGGCTGGGTCCCCTGTACGAATCGCTGGACATATCAATATCTATCCCTAAGAATAAGCTGAGGGAGGTCATGGAGGAGCTAAGGAAATGGGAGGGGAAAGAGCACGCAAGCCAGCGCGAAATGCAACAGCTCTTTGGTTTACTGTAATTCAGGGCAAGTGTATCGCTTGGTGGGAGGCATTGGGTCCAGGGTTTAATCCCAGGCCAGGACGAGTAGGGGTTCAATTCCTCTATAAACTGGGGCAACCACCGAAAACCTTTATTTCTTACTCTTTATTGTCTGTCGCCTAAATACGGAGAGATTACTTTGAAGAGTTTCATATTCATTTCATATCATTCTTCATGCTATCTGCATATACAATAAAGGCTCTCCTTACATGTCTGAGCCTCCCTTAAAAAAAGGGAAGCATAAAAAAAGTGTATCGTCACCCGTGAAAGTGTTCACTAATAGGATGCTGGAACATTTAGATACGGGTTATCGACAAGTGCCCTGTCAAGACAAGTCAGGATTGGATGCCTGAACAATTGTTAGGCGGATATATATACATAAATATATATATATATACATATATATATATATATATATATATATATATATACATATATATATATACATATATATATATATATATATATATATATATATATTTATATATATATATATATATATATATATATATATATATATATATATGACGTAACCTTTCAAAAGTGACCATGCCACCTGTGGGACAACTGGCCACCTTAGAGGGATTCCCTTTACTGTATAACTAATAGTGAAAAGTTAGTATGAGACTGGCACGCAGGTTAGGGGCCAGCTACCCTAAATTAGCTGAGAACAATGTAGCCCTTGGAATATCTAACAACAAAACTCACACTTCCTAAAGAACTTGCTGTTGTGCTGCAGCACAGCGAATTAGGTCATTGCTCAAACTTAAGTACTAATGAGGTAGGCCACCACTAAAACTTAAGGTAAGTAGGACTGGTGGATACATCCATTACTGTTGAGAGCCTGAATATCCAGTCTGACAGAAACAAAACTGATATCATAAGGGATATTGTGATAAATTACAACATTGATATGCCTATGCACCACATCTTTGGAATGAGCTCCCCTACAACATCAAGGCTGCTGATAGTGTACAAAACTTTGACTATGTGGACCATAAACAAGTCAACTGAATATTCTTCTGCCTGAAAATACTATGCATTTGTCTGTCAAATGCAAATTCTCACTAGAGTTGCGGTATGAAATTGAAAGATGGACACAAACAATCAAGTGTTAATTCTTATACAATAACTGAAAAACCAAGATCTTAGGTGATCTAAATTTGTTGTTTTACAGATACCACCACACTATGGAGGATCAGTGAGATAAAGCGGTGGGCCATTTTTGGAAAAATTGCCATTTATGAGGACGGAGATAGCTAAAATCTCTCACAAATTATTAATGGTGGCTCAATTTCTGAGGGTGGCACAACTTTCCATCACTTTAGTATTCTGTTTGTTGTCACCTTTTGTGCAATGTTGCTGAAAGCCTGAGGAGACACTGTGACCAAAGAAAGTCAAAGCAGCATTCACAAAATTTATGCCCGTCCAGATTTATCTATGCAGTTGCTTCAAATCCTTATACAAACTACATTTAGTAGCCTGTTGATTAAAAAAGGACAATTCACACTTCAGCCAGGTCATAGAAAATGGTTTATTAGGAAAAAATATTGTTACTAGTACAAAAAAGTAAATATTCTTCATAAAGAGTGTTGCCTGCCGAAACAAAGAATTTATTTCAGGAAAGTGACTGTGTAAAAGACAGGCTGTATGTGTCCTGTCTAAGTCCCTGAGTACAAGTCACCAGCACATCTGAAACTAATGGCAGGTGATGAATAAATAAGGCATGTGATGAGAAGAAGTGCTGATGAGTGATAAAAAGAAATACTCTGTTGTGTCCTGTCAAATTCTGAGATAGCACGAAATAGAAACAAGTTCATTTTTTATATGGATGGGTTTTTTTCTTAGTTTTTTTTTTCATTTTATTATGAGGAGAATAACATCTCGGAATATTTCAAGAAGTTTGCTTCCAGACATTTCGGTGTCTTACAAGCTCACGATTACTCAGACCACGATCTGATGGAAAGTAGAGCAGTTCCAGTGCGAAGATTTCCTTCATTATTTCTTGTGTGGAGTCTGATATGAGATGGCTGCAGAGATCCACCAGCCAGAGGAAGTTATGGTGGACCTTGCCTGCATGCATCTCCTCCCTTGAGTACAGCACATATTTAGTACACGCTTTTGGCAGCTCGGCATACAACCTCTGCACCTTTTCCTTGTCATATTTGGTGCTTCCTCTGGAAGAAAGCACGTCCCTGAGAGATTTGCCAGCAGGTGTGCTGGACTGTTTCCTCTTCTTCTTGCTGTGACTGCGTTGATCCCGCAAGACAGAGAGTTCTGGAGATGAGTCCTCATCCTCTGATGAGGAGGATGCGGCAACACGAGAACTGCGGATTGTGTAGTCAGACAGTCCCAGGCTCTCCATCTGCTCAAGAGGATCATCCTCTAGGAGGTACTGAATACTGCTCGCGCGGAACCGTTCTTCTTCCTCTTTGGTAGTGTCCTCCTTGAGGTCAGGGTCATGTTCCTCAGACTTCTGACTCTCCTGGGTTTCCATATCCTCGAAGTCCATCATTGGGTCCTGGTCGAGTTGTTGCTCTATAGTCCGCTGCTGGTCTGCCGTGGATTCTCTGGACAAGAGGGTCTGGAGCGGCTTCTGCAGCGCTTCTCTTCTTTCACCTGCAAAGTAGGAAAGAGACAATGTGCTACCATAGGTAGGACTATTTCGTATCAGTCTCCTCCTTGCTTAAAGCCAGGAAGAGACATATTGTTTTTACACATGGAGTCATTCCAAACTACACAGAGCATATAACTAAGTTCATGTGCATACTTGACAAGGTAAAAATTGTACTTCCTCTTGCCTTTCAGCAATATCAAAGGTTTTGTTGTATCTTCTGACAAAAGTAGGATATTTAGAATTCGGTCCAATAAAGTAGGATTTTTTTCTTTTTCAAATTATTAACCTAATTTATTAGAATTTAGAGAACAGATGAGAGGTCAATTTTATGCACAGCAGGGATGTGAAAAATATATTTTTTTGCAAAACTAGCATGAACTATGGTGGACTATCTCCAAAATTCTTCAAACCCACTGGCACTGGAACCCCCAATACTTAAAATTGGGCATATAGGATAAGTTCTGGAACAATAACCTCGGACTATACTCGAATTTGGAGATTGTGCTTTTTCCAGTAGTGCACCGTGATTGTGGAATGCGCTTCCACAACACCTGAAGGATTCTACATCGCGTCAGCCCTTCAAGAAGTGCCTCAAAACACACCTTTTCAGGCTCGTCCACTGAGGCTTTGTGGGCTATGACTCCAACTATGACAATGTGCAGCGCTTTTGAACAGTTTATGAATGTAAATGGCGCTATATAAATTTCAATTATTATTATCATATGATTATTATTAAACTATATTCATGGCACTGGTATAACTCCCATATGGTATGCAGGTCTTCAGATTCCTAACAGGAAACTCCCTATGCATATAATCTAATGGTCACCACCAGACCAAGTGGGTGATATCATGAACAAAGAGGGGGCAAGGCAAGAAAATGAATAACAGTATCCTATACCTGCTTTAATCTTCTTGCTCTCGTAGCTCCTGACCTGACTTTTAGAGATTTGCTTGTAATTCTGTAAGACTTCGCCGATGTCGTGGATTTGATCCACTTCCCTGAAAGATAAAAATGCAAATCTTAAGTTCATCCAATAAATATGCGTAGCCTATTTTGTTTTGTTCTTAATTCATAATCTGTCATTATATTTCTTATGTTACTCCACATCTCTGAAAGATCAAGATGCAAATCTAAAGTCATCCAATTAATATGCGTAGTTTATTTTGTTTTGTTCTGAATTAATAATCTGTCATTATTTTTCTTGTTATGTTATTCCACATCTTTGAAAGATCAAGATAGAAATCTAAGGTTCATCCAATTAATATGCGTAGTTTATTTTGTTTTGTTCTTAATTCATAATTCATCATCATTTTTCTTGCTATGTTACTCCACATTTCTTGTAGTAGTACTAGGGAGTAGGGAAGCATGTGGGGGATGACTCACTTACCTACTCACATATCTGGAATCAACTAGAGGAAAAGATGCAATACAGTATTGGCAACTCGGCACCCTTTAGTAAGAGATTAGGAGCTGATTTAACCCTTATGCTACTGGTGGCTAATTTGGCCAAGATGAAATGATGCAAAAAACCTGGAAATGACTGAAACCCTGGCAAATGGGTACTCAGCTGAGAGAACTCGGAGAAACCTATCCAATGAATACCAACATGACATGGTTTAGATGTTTTTCTAACATCTTTGCGTCCTTGTGCTTTAGACGAAAGTAGCCTCAGCATTGGAAGGGTTAAACAGTAATTATGGTTTATTTGATTGACTGAGCACTCATGTGTTCTGCATGTGCCATTTTTTTGTTTGAAATTTCTTTCCTTCATTTCTAACAGAATCTTTGAAGTACCTATACCAACCTAGAGACTACTCTTAACCCTTCCAATGCTGAGGATACTTTCCCCCAAAGGACAAGGACACAAAGATTTTTGGAAAACCATCTAAACCCTGTCAAGTTGGTATTCATTGGATAGCTCTCACTGAGTACTCTCAGATGAGTACCCATGATTCATGGTTTTATACAGTTTTTAGGTTTTTTGCCTCATTTTGTAGTGGCCAAATTAGCCACCACCAGCATAATAAGGGTGAACTTACTTGGAAGAGGAGGGCAGGTCGAGGCTCTGGATTGGGCCTTGCTTCTTTTCCATAAACTCCATCCACTCAGACCAGATGAAGAAAGGCTGCTCTAAAGTTGAGGGAAAAAAGTTGAGTTAACATTTTATGTCTTTTATCGGGTTTGCCATATCGGATAAAACATATACAACAAATCAATAAAGAAAGTGATGCTATTGTAATCAAGGTGGCAGAATTCTTTCTGACTTTCATGTTTCATAATATTTCTGACTTCTTTATTTCTTAGAAGTCTCTTTGTTTATTTCTCAGCTAATATTGACCACTTCATTTTGGTACTGTGTACCAAAGTACATTGGTCAAGTGTACAATATATTTAAGGATAGAGTGAGACAGAACAATACTAAGTATCTACTTTTGTATAGACATCTTCAAAAAAGCAACAAAGTTGAGATGGAAACTTTGGCTTGACAAACACATGTTGAGAGCAGCTAGATAATTTGAGGAGTTTTTTAGGAGTTGTTGCACCTTATGCTACACACTGTGTGGAGGGGAGTGAATCTAGAAACAGGGTGGGCGATACTTACTGTTGGAGAGGAGTCCAGACAGCTCTTTCCCACTTTCAGAAAGAATCCTATCAAAGATAAATGGAAAAAATTAGAAAAACATTTGGGAGAAAAAATTGTTGAATGTTGTGATGAACATTTCTCATTCAATCATCTTTAAATTGACACTTTGATAAAAGTACTTCTGCAACAAATCTTGTCCTCAGGTCAATTAGCAATGAATGGGTTAAAAACAAACTCGGTTACTGAATGGAATATTTGACCGAAAAATTAGTCAGAGGAAATTTCTTGCAAACCGGCAGATTGACAATTCTTTAGGGAAAAAGTGAGCTAGGCAAAAATGGGTGATTGTTGAAACTTTATTTATTGTCAACTGATGAAAAAAGTGGGTGACCGGAACTAAAAACTAGCGAATTCATTGTGTGAAGTATGGTACCTCTCAGTACTACTGTCATCCAGCCCTAGGAGTTTGAGCAGTATGATGATAAAGGCCATAGTGAATGCAGTGTCTCCAATGAGTCTAAGTCTGACTGGTGAAGATACTGTACATACCTCTCAGTGCTGTCATCCAGCCCTAGCAGGAGTTTGAGCAGTATGATGATAAAGGCCATAGCGAATGCGGCGTAGTTGCGTATCTGTACATACCTCTCAGTACTGTCATCCAGGCCTAGCAGTAGTTTGAGCAGTATGATGATAAAGGCCATAGCGAGTGCAGCGTAGTTGCGTATCTGCTTTGTGCGGTCCACCAGGAGTGTCATGGAGGGCTTGTGGACATTCAGGAGAGACATCGCCAAACCAAAGAGCTCACCTGAAACACACAACATTTACCCAATCAGGCCTCAGGATCTGCTCAAGACAACAGTGATGCGTACAGAGGATATGGCGGATAGTTAGTTAAGAAATAAGCATAAATTTACAAAATATTTAGGCTGTGATGCTGGTGACACACTCAAAATAACAGATCTCCTAGTTTCGCACTCTTGTCCTCTTTCTAACAAGTTTTGAATTTGGAGTGTGTCACCAGCATCACAGCCTTAAAGGAATTGTACATGGGTTGCATCTATTTGCTCTATTCTGTTGCATTATACCTACATTCTAACTAAAAAATCCACTAAAAACTAGTCTTATGCGGAATATATATAATCAAATCTGCAGCCCACGAAGGGTCTGACATTTTACATTCCTCATTTTACTGAAAAAAAAACATGGAAGAGGATTTGTTGAACCTTTAAGAAACAGCCTTCAGTCAAATATTATTTGAAATATTGCCTTTATATTACCTAAATATTTTTCTATGTTAACTCACCTAGTAAACATAACTCACCTGGTAAACATAACTCCAGAAGGTACTTGCTGATCAGCTGGTGCATTGAGACCTCAGGAAAGTCCTTGAGTCCCAGACGACTTATCAGTTTGCCGGTATCCAGGCGGATCTTATGCGTTTTGATGAGGGTCTGGATAAGAGTAAGTATACAGAATCTATAGAGTAGGTATACAGAATCTACGGGGACCGGTCAACTTCAACATACACACAGGCTGAAGTATTAGCAGATAACGCTTATAGACTTGAGGGAATAATTTTCATAATAATTACGAACATGACTGGCCTAGATCAACTATAAATTTCTGATCTCCCCAAACATGAGTCACATTACTGTAAAACAGCTCCAATCATATTCAAGCCAATGGCACTGATTGCAAATTATATACTATTATACACCCCTATCATGTGAAAATACCTCATGATAGCTTGCTACAATGTGAAAATTGAATGGAAAGCGTCATACATTTAAGTGTAGGAAAATATGGTAAGTGGAAAATTAGGGTGCACATTTTGGATATAATACTTAAAATGATAGAATATCTTGAAACCTTGATTAAGTGGAAAATATGGGATATGAGAGCAGTTGGAAAATCATATGAAGATCTTGTGCCTACCTTCATGCGAAACATATGGATATCATAGTTGTAAAATTTCATGTCATCAGGGAACAAGGTATGCACGTTTTTGTAAGGAATCTTTCCCTTTTTCACCCATCTGAAAATAGACAAGTTCCTGTAATACCTTCTACACTGACAGAGAGAAGAGCAAAGGTTGAATCATCTGTTGTGAAGATAAGGCCCAAAAATATTTTTTTTGGATAATCTTTTTAAAAATTTTTACAGGGCCCAACGTTAACTTTTGAGACTGCTTGCCCTGTGGGGCAAGTTGAGATCAGAATTCACTTGCCCCACACAAACTTTCACTTGCCCCACAAAAAAATTATATGTGTTGTTTTTTGTTTGATGATATATTAGCAACCAGACCATATTTGGGTAAAAATTCAAGAAAAGTTAAAGAAGAATTATAAATCAGATGAATCAATCTCCCTGAGTTATTTTCAAAAGTGTGTTTTGAGCAGATGATGATCATGCAGATTTCTAGGCATGAATGGGGAAGTATAGTACAGCAGCACTCAACAAGTAGTAGTCCAGGCATAGTAGAGTTTTACCCATCACTAATTGCAAAAGAAACAAAACCTACTGTAATAAGAGCATTCGTGTATATATGATATGTAACATATTGAAAATCCCACTCAATCAAAGTATTGGAACAATATGTATTTTTCAATCAAAATTGTTGAAAAATTAGCCTACTAGTGAAATCATGATACAGGGTAAAACAAGGTAAAAATGCTTTTTGAGAAATCACAAGATAAGTAGCCATTTTTGATGTTTTATCATAGAAATAGGTAAAAAATGAAACAATATTAACTGCAATTCTATTCTAGCATTAACTTGTTCTTATTCAAAGAGAATAACTCAGTCCAACGGTAAGGATCTTCCCTGAGGCCCTCTGAAAGATTGTGAGGTCCCACCAAGATGTGGTGTCGCTATGCTATAAATAGAACTGAAGGTCCGTAAAAAAGGGGGTACTTCTATAAAGGTAGGGTAGGTAAAAGGTGAGTGAGGACTTACCTGACCAGATCAGCAGGCATGACAAGATTATTAGTGTACATGAGCCCCAGCTGACAGAAACATATCGTCAGTCGGATTGTCATCCGGTCCACATTCAGTAACAGCAAAGAGTCATGCACGGGAGCTTTTTTCTGAAAGATAAAAGTTTAACAGAGCAGTGTTGAAAGTGTACGTAAATCAAGCGGCTTGAGCCATTTATGAATATATTTGGGTGACCTACAATTAGAATAAGGTAGCCAAAGATGCTGCCAAGTTAAGGATTTGTGGTACTCTTAAATGGCGACACTTATTGAGTATTGGACAAACTAGAATAACATTTTACAATTTATCTGACATTTCTGTTTGTTTACCAGAAAAAGATAGCTGGTATAATGATCTCTTAGAAACATCATACAGGTAATTTCCTTGCCCACATTTTGGCCAATTCAAACACGTGGTGCGAAGTCTAAGCACAGTGGAAGCCCTAGACTGACCTATTCATGGGTCATTGGGTCACTAAGTAGTCAGACACCGCTTCCATCCCTAAACAGATGCTGCCAAGTGCAGAGATGGATTACTTTAGATTACAATCCCAAAATAATCCTCAGAAATTAAAATGACCGCTAGCCTAACTGTAGCATCCAAAACTGTCTGGCAATTTTGGTGATATCTCTCTGACAAAAGCAATATTCATAAAGAATTTGGAAAATAATTGTTCATGAGAACTCTATCTGCAACTCTCCTTGAAATATTTTGCAAATCCATGCTTCATTCCTAGATTCTATCTCAAAAGTTGAGCATGTACAGACGACACTGGTCAATTAGATCTCCAGGCATGGATGGGTTCATAAGAGGTGTAAGAGTAAATGTAAATTTCTTACTTTCTTTTGTTTTTCGCTGGTTTCCTCCTCCTCCTCCTCCTCCTCATCATCACTGGATGTCTGTATGTAGTCATCACTGCTCTCCTCCGAGGGCTCAGCATAAGGGTTGTCGCCTTCGTAGAACTCCATACCTCCCAGTGACTGCTCAAGCATGCTGCGCTCCTAGTAACAAACAACAATTAGCATTCTTTATTGACAGTATAGTTATCCACAAGAAACTGGAACGGATTCAGCTCACTTCTGTCGGTAACCTTCAAATATCTTCTTTGGTATAATTTTACATATACTTAGGAAAATGTAAACATCAATATATTCTACCATGTACTAAATAGGTGCATATAATACATCAAACTATTATCTAAATTGGGAACTACTTGAAATTAGTATAAAGTATTTTGTTAACTGAAATGGAGGAGTACAAGCTCAGAAGTATGTAAATATTCATAAGTATAAAGATTGATATATTTTCAAATTTTCAGTAGAAAATCATTTAAATATGCAAGTATTTCCAGAAATCCCTTTAGGGGTATTTCAAATAATTTTCTCAAACATTGTATACTAAAGACTAATTTATTCTTTCTCACCTCTTTTTCACGAATATGTTTTGCAGACTGTGCCTTCATCTTTCTGGCTGTTCGCTTGTTTATCACAGGTTTAATTTTGGGGGACTCCAGCGTGCCCGGGTACTTTTCTCTGTATCAAAATAACAGTGAGAAAGACAGTAAGGCATGTGGTTATACTTGATAAATAAACTAACAGAGCACAGGTCAGGGCCTAAAGTGACATTCTTATTCATTTATTGTAATATTCATGAATTCATAGTAAAGCTGAAAAAGCTTACGTATGTTAGCTAATTTTTGAGTGGGACATTGACTGTTGTGTCACATTAATTGGGGTAAGTGGGAGACAAGCATAGAGCCGGGAACTGACTTGCACACTCATTGCTAGCTGCGCTCCCAGAATTAGTCTGACTGCTATATTACAGCTTGGTCACTTCTGCCTTTTCTCATTCCTTACCATTTCTAAATAACTTGATGAAGTGTATTTTTCAACAACAACTATGACAGCTTCTTAAATATCTGTTAATTTCTTGCTTTATTCGAAACTCATTCTCCTCAGTATAGGGTAATTTCGACAGTTGTTGGTAAAACCAAGGACTTAGTCAGGACCCGTCCACAATGTCATTTGGACAGACAGTTTGAAAAAAATTCCTCTTGAGATTTTGAAAATATTATTTTCATAACCAACAGTAGTCTAAGACATGGCTGAAATGTAAATTGCCATTTTTGAAACAATTGGCAGTTATATATAGTTGGTATTAAGATGTGAAGAAGCTAAGTGTGAGGAGTAGCTAAATTTGGACAAGTGGAAATTTTGTGAATGCTGCTTTGGACAGGCATTTTAAAGACTCTGGCTAAGACCCAAGTTGGAATCCTAATAGCACTAATTTTGGGACTGGTTTGTCTGACTAGGGAACCACTTGGGACTTCCAACAGAAGTGATAAACATCATAAGTCTGGGCTGAGGGCTCCATTTCCATAAGCAGGTTCTCAGAGTGACAAGAAAGCAGTCAATTGATATCTTTCATGCCAGATATTTCGAAAAAAAAAAAGGTAGGGCTCGCAATTAAGTTGTGTATTCAAAAGCTACTTAAACTTGTTGTGTATAGAAACCAGTACATCTATGATCTCCCTAGAGAAATCTGAAGGAGCTGCATGAGAATTCAAAGGAGTCGTGGTTACCCAGCTCCGGCTAATTTGGAGTCCTGAAAGGCCTAGCATATTGAGTTTCTGGGTCTGTCAGTATACTCCTAATGACTTTAGTTAGGTGTTGGTTGGATTTCTGGTACTCTGTGGAAGCTGTTTCTCACCTTAGCCTCTTCCTATTTTCCGATCCTATTTTTTTATCATGTTTTTCCTCCGTAAACGCAGCGCCAACTTTTGAAAGGTACAACGCCCAAATCTTGAACACTATATCCTTGCAAAGAAAAAAAGGGTTTGTTAAAATCATGGACACTGTCTTTCTAACATCATATCATAAATATCAATCATTCATTCACGATAAACACTAATAACATTCAGGCAAGTTTGCATACTGTGTTTGCTTTTCAGGAAAGCTTCTACTCTCAGCAATAGGAACACTTTTTGTATGCAAATGCACAACTTGACAGCTATTGAGCAGTGCAATAGGTAGGAACACTTAATCTGCCTTAAAACATGCTGTTCAAGAGACATAAAGAGCAGGTAAAATGATAAAAATGCAATACATATTTGTCTTTTGTTATTAATATTGTAGGTAGCACATGTTTGAGAAAAAACTAAGTCAAAAGAAATAGTCCCAAAAAGCAACCTTAAGGCTGTGATGCTGGTGACACTCTCAAAATAAGACAACTCCTAGTTGAGCACTCCACTCAAAGGAGGTTTTCTTGATCAATAAAGGCTCATTTGATTTATAAATACCATACATGTCTGCTAAATATACTAGGCTAGGGCAAATTTTACTTACGAAAGTAGGTCAACATGTCTGTCCATTGTGACCTGATTGTGACCTACTTTCTTGGGTAAAAATTTCCACCAAAATCGCGTGCTGTAAGGTATTCTCTTGCAGGAACTCCAAATTTGCCTTTCAGTTGCCCTAGCCTAGTATATTTAGCAGACATGTATGGTATTTATAAATCAAATGAACCTTTATTGATCAAGAAAACCTCATTTTAGGTAAAACACTGTAAAATTGAAACTGTGATTTTTATTGAGGTCAGCTCAAGCAGGTAAGTTAAAGAAAACTTATATTTGAAACACCAAGACCTCAGGGATTAGATATCTATTGTTAGAAAGGGTACAGGAGTGCTAAACTATGAGTTGTCTTATTTTGAGTGTGTCACCAGCATCACAGCCTTAAGGGTAGTGTAATTCCTCCTCCTTGAATGCTTGATTTCCATCAAATTTCTGCAAACCTGGTAAGTCAACATAATATCAGCTCCCCAGGCACTTTCTTACAATCCTATTAGTCTGGACTAGCCAGGCTAGTGCATTTGGCTGGTCTCAGACCATGTATCTATGTTTCAACAGTTCTGCATTTTTGCAAGGAGGGCCACCTTTACCTGTGGTGCTGCCCCACGGCTAGTGCCATTGCCTAGTCTGAGCCCATGTGTCTATATTTCCACAGTTTTGCTATATTGTAGAGAGAGACAACTCACCTTTACCTGTGGTGCTGCCCCAAGGCTAGTGCTATTGGCAAGTGTCAGACCATGTATCTACGTTTACACTGTTTTGCTATATTGTAGAGAGAGAACTCACCTCTAACTGTGGTGCTGCCCCCAGCTTGACCAGAGCCTTGACCTGTTCACGAATGACCAGAGTAAATCCTTCAAACATGGACCATGGTCGGCCTTCATCCTCTTTGACAACTACCGATGAAATGACAAGAGAAAGCTATAATACGAGGTAACAGACTAACAGTCCCTACAAGGCAAGTGTTGTAAACAGGAATTTATAAACAATAGGAAGAACAATACTAATAATAATGTTAATAATAATAATAATAATAATATTAATTATAATAATTATGTGCCTATTTACATTTATAGTAAGTGTGACAAATTGCAGATGTGCACATGACTACTGACAAAAGTGTCGAGATATTTCAAGGTGGTACCTTTAAATGACAATGTCTCCTCGACACAAAAAAAGAACTGTCACACCTAGGGTGTATTTCATGCAGAGGGGAGGGGAGGGGGTGTTGTTCATTACTCACCAGTTTTATTGAGTTTACTGGGGGCAGTTGTCCTGATGATCAGCGTACGGTTATAAACATTCGGACCATACTCCTCTTCCTGCTCCTCTTCTCGAATGTCCTGAAAGAAAAAAGTATTAAGTCAACATGATTTCATCCTTGATGTTGTAAATAAAGCGATCCCATGGGACCTTTATAAAGAAATATGTGCATAACCCAAAGCATGTATTGTATGCTATTCTAATTCAGGGTCTTAGCCAGGACTTTAAAATGCCTGTCCAAAACAGCACTGATAAAATTTCAGCCCGTTCCCATTTAGCAACTCAGCCACTTTAAATCCTTATACCTACTTCACTTAATAGTCTATTGTGTCAAGAAACGTTATTTACACATCATACATATCTTAGAAAATGCGCTGTCAGGAAAATAGTTGGTTTTCACCCCAATAAATCATGATTGAAATTACTTCATGGAAATGTTTGCCTGTCTTAAATAAAAAGAAGTTTTTCTAGAAGCTGCCTGTCCAAAAGACAGGTAGGACCTGGCTATATGTCTCTGATGCTTATCAGGATAAAGGATAAATCAAACTGGTTTACTCATCCATGCAGAGGAGTCCATTCAGCACTCTGAGGGCTTTGATTTACCATAATGAATCAGGAACAATATTAATTCTATACTTTCTGACTGAATGGAATACTTCAGCAACATTTATCTGTGGATACTGCCAAGGCCTGGTTCATTGGTTTATGGGATGCTAATGTTGAACTCTGGTTTATGTGTAGCTAAAGCTGATACCTGGTTTATCTGTGGCTAATGTTCACAGGCATCAACATCATTTTCAGAACTAACTTACCTTGCTGGGCAAGTAGTTAATGATCTTTACTTGCACAACATAATTTTTGACTTGCCTGAAATAAGTTATAACAAATATGCCAGAAACATATTTATTGTTTATCATGGATCTAATGATTTGAAAACCATTTTCTTTCCAGGTGTGTTGCCTTCAGTGCCTTGTTTACATACTTCTGGGTATTCGGGCCATTTACTATAAAAACATGTGTTTAATGTTTGGAAAACCAACTTGCCCATTTGGGAAAGTGAAAACTAAGATTTACTTGCCTGAAAGCCCTTTTTATAAAAAGAAATCACTTGCCAGGGCAACACGGGATGTACTAAATAATGTCATTGCCTGGTTGGGCCATGATGCATGTGTCAGACATTACAGTACTCAAGCTCTAGTCTTACCTGAGATTGTGTTTGGCAGAGCTGACAGAAGTAATGGCCGTCCACACAATCAAACTCCTCCTCCCCACAGTTCTCACACACAGGCATCCTCCTTCGCTCGCTACCACCACTCAGCTCACCTAGGGGCTAGGCCTCGCTGGCACCACTCAGCTCACCTAGGGGCTAGGCCTCGCTGGCACCACTCAGCTCACCTAGGGGCTAGGCCTCGCTGGCACCACTCAGCTCACCTAGGGGCTAGGCCTCGCTGGCACCACTCAGCTCACCTAGGGGCTAGGCCTCGCTGGCACCACTCAGCTCACCTAGGGGCTAGGCCTCGCTGGCACCACTCAGCTCACCTAGGGGCTAGGCCTCGCTGGCACCACTCAGCTCACCTAGGGGCTAGGCCTCGCTGGCACCACTCAGCTCACCTAGGGGCTAGGCCTCGCTGGCACCACTCAGCTCACCTAGGGGCTAGGCCTCGCTGCCACCACTCAGCTCACCTAGGGGCTAGGCTACATACCACTGTGGGAGAGAAAATTATCAAAAGAGATATAAGACATACAGAAGAGATTCACTAAAATATCTATGGCCTATGAAAAAACTGTCTCAGGAGTCAGGATGCTGGTCTCTCAACTATTTACACTAACCATTGTTTGAGGGATTTCACTGTAACCTTCCTCAAGAGACAGGGAGTGTCAAATAGTGACATCTGCTCTGTCACTGGTCATACTGAGGTTTAAAATGAAATTGAATATTATTTAAAAGTGGATTGGTCTAACTATGATTAATATTGTAATATATATATAACATAAATGTACTAAGATATCACCTAGATTGTGTTCCTGAGGAGTGTACTACATCTGTTATACATAAATAAAACTAATTGTTAAATTGTTTCAAATGTTGGAGTTGTGCTCTGTTTATACCCCTATCGGGTCTATTTGTAATTCGGCACATGCCGCTTATTGTTTATGAAAATGGTCTTGGACCTGCCGCATGTGCCGAATTACAAATAGAAGTCGCTCTTTGATGAACGCTCGCGATGACCTCTCGCAATCTCAGCAAGATGGTGGTCACCATTTGATAAACAAACCTTCTCAAGAAATCTTTGGACTACCGTTCCGTTATAAGTGATTTTACCAACACACAAAGTTAGCGGCACACATTGCCAGCTTATATTAGCTTAGAAGACCAACAATTAATCCAAGATATTAGTCATCCTGGAGCAGTCAGGTATGAAGTAAATTTGACACCGACAGAGATATTTGGGAAGGATGAATACTACCACAGGAGGATATAGGGGTTATCCTAGCCGGGGCCGACTCTAATACTCATTTTATATATTGACGTTATTGGTATTAGAGTCGGGGGAAGCCCGTATACCCTACAATGTTATTTTTCAATCTTCCCAAATTTCTCCGTCGGTGTCAAAGTTACCTCATACCTGACTGCACTAGGATGACTAATATGATCTAGCAATGCGTGCCGCTAACTTCGTGTGTCGGTAAAATCACTGTTAACGGAATGGTAGTCCAAAGATTTCTTGAGAAGATTTGTTTATCAAATGGTCACCACCATCTTGCCGAGTTTGCGAGAGGTCAGAGCGAGATTTAACCAAAGAGCGACTTCTATTTGTAATTCGGCACATGCCGCCTATTGTTTATGAAAATGGTCTTGGGCCTGCCGTATGTGCCGAATTACAAATAGAAGTCGCTCTTTGATTAAATCTCGCTCTGACCTCTCGCAAACTCGGCAAGATGGTGGTGACCATTTGATAAACAAATCTTCTCAAGAAATCTTTGGACTACCATTCCGTTAACAGTGATTTTACCGACACACGAAGTTAGCGGCACGCATTGCTAGATCATATTAGTCATCCTAGTGCAGTCAGGTATGAGGTAACTTTGACACCGACGGAGAAATTTAGGAAGATTGAAAAATAACATTGTAGGGTATACGGGCTTCCCCCGACTCTAATACCAATAACGTCAATATATAAAATGAGTATTAGAGTCGGCCCCGGCTAGGGTTATCCCGGACTCTAATACCAAAAAGCATCAGTATATAAAATGAGTATTAGAGTCGGCCCCGGCTACCCCTCCCCCAACTCATTAAAGAGCGGATAAAGAGCGCTTCACTCTTTAATGAGATGGGGGGTAAGGGGGGGGGGGGGGGCTTAGCCTATCGTCAAAGTTTTTAAGTTACTAGCTGAGCCAGCGTTATATTAGATAAATCTACCACATTTGTTACCCATTTCGCTGATGATATCCACACGAATGACGAACCACAATGTCATAAAGGATATGAGTTCATAAATGCCACCAATTTATGTCGATGAAACGTGTTCTTAGTCAAAATATTAGTGACAACACGTGCATGCTTACTTCCAAAATACCCACATGGATCTGTGATGAAAGTCCATTTGTTTCATAAACCTTTACAAATGTTTGGTGTGCTCAGTCATCCACACACTATCCTCCTCTCATGTTTTCTTTGCGGTACAATTCTAATTTTTAATAACATGTGTGTAAAAGCTTTACGTTTTAGTCATCTAAGTATGTATACATCTAAAATCAATTACAAAAAGCTGTAATTGATTGTAGCTGAGTCTTGGGTTATTCAAAATGAATACACGCAAAATCCACAGCGGTAGTTTCATCCCCTCGGCCTTTACAACCACATTAGCGTCCTCTATATTCTCAAAAGCGAACTAAACCTTTTGGTGATATCCAACTCACTTGTACCAGAGAGTTTTATTTATAATCCATGTCTCTGGTTGTACCAGAGAAATAAAAAACTTCACATAATACTTCATAAATATAAACTCCCTGGTTATACATAAATTGTTAATTTATCAATTCATTCTTAAAAAAGCTTCAATGATATATTTGGTAAAGCCCACGCAGGGCACGGTATACAGTAGTTCGAGCAACTCTAACAGTGGCACCGGCCGATGTTTACTATATGCTATGTCTAATGGCCTACACCACCGTTAGAGTTCTAAGACTAAGCATCTAAAAAAGTGAACTTGCGCCAAGAAAACTGGGCGCTCACATTTCTAGCCCAGTCTGGCCCCACAAACCAACTGAATTCGTTCCCTACCTTGTTAATTTACGTTGTGACGCTTTTACAGCACTCAAATCCGTCCAGAGTGCGAGAAATGAGAGCTTTTTGGCTGGAAGCGATAATTTTCACTGTGTCCGTTCCGCCATTTAATTTGAGGCATGACTAGTCGAGCAGCACTGTCCAGCATTTCCCGTATAAAACCTATCACCTTCTCACACGTGTGCTGCTCGACTAGTCATATCTCAAATTAAATGGCGGAACGGACACAGTGAAAATTATCGCTTCCAGCCAAAAAGCTCTCATTTCTCGCACTCTGGACGGATTTGAGTGCTGTAAAAGCGTCACAACGTAAATTAACAAGGTAGGGAACGAATTCAGTTGGTTTGTGGGGCCAGACTGGGCTAGAAATGTGAGCGCCCAGTTTTCTTGGCGCAAGTTCACTTTTTTAGATGCTTAGAACTCTAACGGTGGTGTAGGCCATTAGACATAGCATATAGTAAACATCGGCCGGTGCCACTGTTAGAGTTGCTCGAACTAGGTATACAGGCCTCCGACCCGATGTTGTTGTTTTTTGTTTTTGTTTTTTAAGAATGACCTGTCTTTTATTTTCCCAATTAAATCTTAAGGTAATAAGTTAGTACACCTAGATAGATTACCCGACCTTCCCCTATCGAGGTGTACTAAATTGTCACCTTAAGATTTAATTGGGAAAATGAAAAACATATATATAGTATATAATTTAGTACACCTAGATAATCACCACTAGGTGGTGTTCTTTGCTGGCCCAAAAGAATGGATATCAAAACAAAAGATTACACATGAGTAGTGATCACACTTGCCACGAATCTCGACCTAGCAGCTTTCTATTGTGGTATGGCCACGAGCATAAAAGGCGGGCCCCTTTGGGCCCTCCGTGTTAAATTGCTCCCAAACGACATGGCTGTCTGCTTCGACTATGCAGATTCCTTCGAGATAGACCATTCTGATCAATATTTTCATCTCATTTTTGGCTGAAAGTGAATAACGATGCGGTCTTCGAAGTCATTGTTTTAGAATATGACAGATATGAACTCCTTCCAGGTGCAAAGTCATGTCACAAGTACCTTGTATTATGACAGGACCTGAAAATCAGCATTAACTACGTAAACCACGTGCTGTTAATAATTCTGAGGCGTATGAGAACATTCAAAAATGTTTTTAAAATACTCATTGTGCAGATTCCCGGTTGAGGTAGGGCTTTGCACCTTACCAAAGACATGACAGATCAAATGATAGTTTGATTTTCAAGTAAAGGGTGAGTCTTGACATTTTGCCAAAAAACGAAACACAGCCAGATATGTTCGTAAAGGGTGCCACATCAACTCAAAATAGTAAATTATTGATAAGTTTATCATAATTCTGTAACTATGAGATGTAAGCTATGCAAAAGCATAAGTGCCATTGTCTGCATTTAATCTTAGATGAGTAACCACAATTGGTCCAAGATATTTAAGTTTTAAAAATGACATGGGTATCGAGTAGGGTTCTACCTTAAAGCAGCTAACTCTCATGTTCATTGCTGAGAGTGGTTTCACTACTAGTAAATGTACCGCTCCCAGCTTTTTTTGTGTGAAAACTATATAAGGCTGGTTTAAAAAAATTTTGAACACTAACTTGTGGGGGTGGGTAGAAATCAGATAGGTTCAAGGGAAAGGTGGTATTACCATAAGTGCTAGTTAACTACTAAAGAGTTTTAAAATCGACTCTGACTCTATTTGAATGCAATGCTGGTGTTAACGAACACGAATCATGCACACCCATCTTTTACAATCTAATTTTGATAAATGCAACTATCCTGATATCAAACTCCAAATTAGCCGCTATCTCTTGATGGGTCACCTGATATGAAGTAATGTCCATATATAATATGAGCTCTTGCCCGGACACTCATGCTGATTTAATAAAATCCCTAACAAAACATTTCACAGGAATTCGGTTATTCTGCTCTCTATTCTTCCAAACCATTACATGTGTACAATTTTACTCACCTCAGCCCCTTTTACAGTCTAAGCCTTTATTGATTGTAAGTATTTTATGACAAGAAATGGTCACATAACTTTTGAAAGTCACTTGATACAACTTAATTTCAACCCTCAATAGCATACTAAAACTCCTATATTATGCTGGAAGCCAGGCGTATCTTATACTTCCTCACCTAAATATCCCACTTTTTACTGTGGCTATTTTTAAGTAATTTTCTTCTACGAGTGGAAATCTGCGGGGCTGTTCCTTCTTCTGGAACACCCCCTCCGGACAGCTTAACACAGTTGACCTACACAGATGACCATCGCATGTGCGTATGCATAGTATTCAGGTGGGAGCCATTATGTGGATGGACAGCCATCCATCGCCGGCGCATCCCTGTAAGTAGGGTTGTGCCGACGGTACGCTATCTGCACACTTCCTGTAAGTTGACCATCCAGGTATTGTTCTATTGGATTGGGTCTGGTGTGGTAACAGGAAATATCATGACCCCTGCTTAAGAAATAATTAATCATTCTTTCTAATACGGAAAGACAAGCAGTGGTTTAAGAAAGAGGGTACCATGCGCATCATCACACCCGTGCTTGATAGACCACCGTTGACTTCTGTGAAAAGGTACATTGTGCCCTGGCGTCATCAGAGAGCATCACCGCAAAAGTGAGCTATAAAAGTCCTTGACAATTGCAGACAAGGAAAGAATCACCACTTCAAACTTTCTGAGATTAGGAACAAACAGGATGACATCTCTGTAGACAACAAAATAACACCCTTTATCTATATCAAATGTTAATTAGATGAACACGTACGCTCTTCTTTTAACATACCTGTCTGAAGCGGTATGTATGCAAAGCATACTGCCAAACCCTAGGTTACATGCCCCCTGGTGGTCAGGAAAGAAACTACGGAACATGTTGCGAAAAAGGCTCCGATACATAAATGTGGAGAATCTTCTGATATTTGGCAGGTGAATGTTACTGGGTGGTATGGAATTGCTATCTCAAAATCACAACGCAAACAACATAATTCAATGTTATAAAATATCCGTTCATTTATTTTTATGAAACTTTAGTAACAAAAACATGTACACGAAGTCTTTCAATTTATGATCGGGAGATGCAACCAGAGTAGAGGAGATGGTCCACATGGTTGACTGACGGGAAATAGCTGACTTTCAAGTTGTTAGCGGAGTAACCCTGAGTATATGTAGGAAAGAGCACAGCCCTCTGCTAAGTCACCTGTAACTTTCTCACATTATATGATGAGAAGCTTATGATTCCTCTGCACTGAATTATCATCATTTCTTGTCGATGGGTTGTCTACATTGAGTGGCACTTTCTGGAATAGGTTTGATTGTGAATATCAAAATTAATCTGTCTATGGATATCATTGTATTGGTAAGATGCACTGTGAACACTTCCACTTGCAATTTTCTGAAAAAGAGCAGAATAAGATGTTAACATCGCATTTTTCGACTCCTTAAAAGAGATTGGTAACGCAGACAGTAAAAGTCTCTAGGATCATACATTAACATTTTACAATCATAATGTGCATTAGCAAATTATCTAAATTGCCAAACATCAATTAAATATTATACTGATAGCTCCTTGTATTCGATAATCCGTATACATTGATAAGGCAATCAATAGGTTTCATCTCCCAGATATCTAGCTCTGTGCCCTACATTGATTTCAGCCTAAATTATTTTAATTCACCTATGTAGTAGTAACATACATTAATTCAACTCTGCCTGGGAAGCACCCTATTCAATTATGTATTAATGTCAGCTGATCCTGCATTATTTTAATTCACCTACCATGGCAAGTTGACAGAATCAGCAGATAGGACACGAAGGTCAGAGTTCAAGGTCTCCAGTGTCTGCATCTCGCCGTCACTCAGTTGGAAGTCAAACACCTTCAATGAGAAAACTACTTTACGTCTCAATGTATTACTTTGTTGGGCATTGTACCATACGCTATTGTAAGAAATTAAGCAATTTCAAAACTGAAAAGGCAGTTGCAGCTGAGAGACGTTCGATACTATCTGTGCGCCGAGGTGTTTGGTAGCAGCTTCATAAATTTTCAATGTATTATATAGTATCATATTGTATCACATTTTACCACTACATTCAATGTTGCATTGTATATATGACATATAGTTATCCTTTATGATGTATGGGACGTCTGTAGCAGTTATATTAATTGTGCATGGTGTTATCTTGTATCATATTGAATGACAATATTGATTAACCATTATGATAGATGGTCAGTCAGTTGTAGTTTCATAAAATGGCTATGGTGATATATTGTATCATATTGAATCATATTGCCTGCACAATAATCCATTTACCGGGTAATCTAGTAGAAATGGCCAAATAGCCTCATGTTAGGTGATTCTTCTAAATGAATTTCACTTTTTGTACAGAATTTACTACAAAAAACTTCCTTCCTCTTTTCACTTAAAACCTTTTTTGTTGTTTGGAGACTTGAATGCCAGATATTCAGTCTCTGTATTTTTGTAAAACAATCTAGTAGAAGAGAAGCCTTAATTACCTGACTATTTTCCTTTACTCTGTGTTTCTTGATAGATTTGGGAATGGTCACAATTCCTTTCTGCAAGATAAAAAACAGCTAATTTACGGAACTGCTCAAGGACGGATACTGGAGCAGTAAAAGACCCAACTGTGATGGTGTATTTCTTTTGTTTCAATATAAGTATTTATCAACCTATTTTTCAAAGATGGCTCAGACGTATATGTTTTTAATATATGTGGATGGCATGAATGATGATATGAAATGGATATAAAACACCTCAAAGTAATCTCGTCTTCTTGGATGATTAACAGTATAGAACGCAATACATGAAGGTTGTGGTGATTACCACACTCCATAAGGGAATTGAAACCCTACTAAACTCGCCATGCAATATTGGATGTCATGCCTTCTAGTACTAATGCTGAAATTACAACCAATATCATTGTGACAATGGGTGTGGTAAATTCTTTCTGATGAGAACAGCTTTTTGCGCAGAATTAAAAGGTCTACAGACACGAATGTGTTAAAGGAGATGTTTCAGCAGCACACCGTGGTTCTAACCTGTAATAGCCAGCGGATGCACACTTGTGCTGTCGTCTTCCGGTGGGCCTCAGCGATCTGGACAATGGTTGGGTTGTCAAGAATTTTCCCTCGCGCTAGTGGACAGTAGGCCTAAAGAAAATAAATAACATGAATACGTTAGGCACTTTACAAAATCCTGATTTCCCCAATAAACCTAGCTAATTTTCGTCAATGACCCTATCATTTTCTTTGAAGAAACCTTTTCAGTGGAGCCTTGCAACTTCCGCACCTTGAACAATTAAAAATGAGGTGATATTATCATGATAATGCTTTATTTACGTGAAATGAAGTTTGAGTTGTTTACACTAAAATCACACATTTACGATAAACTTATTTACAAGTGAAATCTCAAACAATGATTGCACCCGCCTTATGTTCCATTTTTTAGAAGTGTGATTTTTTATCAATCTAAGTTTGTATTAATGGTGATACTCATATCATGTTTGATTCATTTCAATATCACCCAATTAAAAATATTCCAAACTCAAAATTTGACCATGAGTGGCCTTTGATTCCAATTTTAAAGGAACGTTCCATTTTTATCAATCTGAATTTGTTTCTATGGTGATGATCGTACTATCTTACTTAATCATTTAATTTTTCTCCAATTATAAATCAGTTACAATTACCAGTACTCACTTTTGATTGACCTTCTATAGAATAAAATAAAGATAAACAATAGATGAAAAACAAAAGAAATGCTCCCCACTAAGTAATGCCTCACCTCCACCACGATGTCTTTCTCTTTATGGTACTTGAGTAGTTCTTTAGGGTTCATCATTGGATTCAGTTCAATCTGGTTCACCATGGGTACAATCTCAGCCGTCTCCAGAAGGGGCTCAAAGTGATGCTTCTCAAAGTTGCTGACTCCTATAGCCCGGCATTTACCTAAGAATGAAGTCACAATTTAGACAATCAGGCACTGAATAATCTTTGTGTGGAGTATGTTAACCCTAATGATGGTTAGAGTTACACTTGAAATTGCCGTCTGGGTCTTTGATACTTTTGACAATAACTTGGAAATTATGAGTTATTTTACAGAATGTTTGAAGGATGTAGTATTCTGATGAACATTCCTCCTTCAAATACTTCCCCAACTGTGCCTTAAGGATGTCACTAACATTATCAGGCTGTTTTTGGCGTCGTGAGTATTAATGGGTTTAAGATTCAGGGACTCGGGTACTAAATCATCTTACCGTTGGTTAAATGAACGATTATAGCACTAGGGCCATCTTTTGCTGAGTAGATTAAAACTCAGGCTTTGCCATTTTAGGTGAGTAGGATTAGGATTTGGGCCCGCAGTTAAATCAAGGTTATACCAAAATCAGAACACCGTATCCAGTTCCTAACTACAACTTCAAAGATTAATGTTCATTTTCTGAAGGTTACTTTGAATTGCATGATATTTACCTGATTTCTTTTACATTTAGTAATAAAGTACAAAGTTGGGCTAACCTTGTTTGTGTAGTTCCTCCATTGCCCTCCAGGTGTCAGCCCTGAGCTTGATGTGATGCTGTCTTGTCTCGGGAGTATTGGCTATCTCAGCCTTTGGATCAACTGGCCAGTGAATCAAATATAGGTCTGCAAGAGAGGGAATTGACATGTACTATAAAGGCGATTAATCAAATGAAAATTGGCACTCTAGGACACAAAAAATCTTTCGAGAAAACAGCATTGACAATTTTTTTTTTGAAGACGGTCTTCAATACCATCCCCTCTGGCAAAATTGCACAACAATCTTGCAACCTTGGAAGGGAAGGAAAGCGTGTGTAACTTTAAAATGAATCCAGCAACGGCACTCGCCTGACCTTCCCATACGATCAAGGTTGTAATAGATCAGGAAAGGCTATCATAGCCCTATACTGATTTAAGTTGGTTTTGCGAACTTAAGAAACTGAATTGGTATCAACAATTTTAGCAATACTAGACTACAGTGGTTCCTTAAGATATATCTTTGTTATCACACTCAGAGCTCGAAATTAGCTGGTGCCCCTTAACCTCTCCTGCAGCTTCATCAGTGTCTTGCAGGGAGCCCAAAGATGTACTGTTTGATACACACAACACCTTTATGAAGCTTATGAATATGCAATTGTGATCCCTAGACACCCTTTTCTTATTCACAGGACTGTTATATAGCATCTTACCTATGTAGTCAGTTTGAAGTTTATCACAAGATTTGCTGAAGGCTTCCTTGGTCGAATCATAACCAAAACTGGTTGGCCAAACCTTTGTCGTAATGAAAAGCTCCTCCCTAGGGACCCCACTTGCCTGAAATATAGTCATATGGTAATTTGCGTTGGATTAAACAAAAACAGAAAGACCAATGAGCGCATTAAACCAGGGAGTTTTATCTAAAGGGAGTGGCAACGCGGCCTGCAGTCCATTAGCTTTACACTGTGGAGGGAAATCTTACCTGGAGCTCAGTTAGATAAGGAAGGCGGCCATCTTGTCTAGCAGGTTTGGTAGCAAGTTGAATGGACCTCTTGTACTTTCAAACATGTAAGACATGAATTTTACTTTTTGGAAAGGCTTAACAACATAGAGATTCTGGGGGTAAATGTAGGAACTATTGTTTACTATGCTTAATTGATGTTAGTGTAATTGCAATACACATATTTGGGGTGGTTCAATCGGGGACTCTATTTCACTTGTGATAAGACTAAACATCAGTCATGAGTCATTTTTAGTAAATTCCACCTTCTAATTCTCAGAAACCAACACTTTCAAGTTTGTTTATAAGGTGAAATAGATAAATAAAGAAGTTAATCTCTAGCGTTAAACTATTTTCAAAGAAATTTGTTCACCTGAAATAGTATTTTTTCCCGGTTTTCTGGACCTTATGTAAGGTAATAATGGGATTATATGTTCTGCCATTTTGTATGCTTGATGTTGAATAAAACACTTTTTTAAACATATTTTTCTCCCTTGTAAAGTTTTGAAATATTAATAGATTTGTATTTCCTATTATCAAGCTATTCTGTGCAGCATTTTCTAGTTTCCAGGATTTTGAAGTCTCAAATTTGAGGTCAACTTCAGGTCCAAGGAATCAACAGACAAATAAACTAGAAATAGGCCGTCACATAAGGGGTTATTTATTGAAATAGTGCTGATGACACATACCTATGTTAGCATCCTGAAGATACGTCAAAGGTCTTAAACTGAAGCAAAGGTATGCTCATTGCAACAAGGCTAACATTAATTAAACATGGCCATTCAACAAACAAAATATCTAACAGTTCTCACATACATTCCTAGAATGCCCAGGTTGTTAAGCCTCCCCAAAAGGTAAAAACTGAAACTATCTAGATGTTTGAGAGGTTGATGAACCCTCTCCCTCCACCAAACATATTTGAGGTTTTCCAAGCTAAAATGACACTTCTATGATAAGTCTGCAAATCAAATATCTAGACTGTAATTCTGTTTCCGCCTGTTGGCAGAAGACAATACCCTCACTCAGGATGTTATGAGGCCCATCCCGCCTGACACCAATTAGCTTACTGTCTTTTCAAGACCTGAGTAAATAAAAGAAGCCCAACCTGGCCAGTGGGGATTGCAATCAGACGGGTGTGTCCTGTACTGCCCCTGACAGGTGTGGATCTGAGAGAAAAGGCAATCCACAACAGTAGACTAAGACTATACACTGAGACAGGAAAATAACATGTTTTGTCACTGCATCCTGTCTGATGTTATGGACCTGTTAAACCATGAAATAGACAAACTAACAGAACTCTTCTACATTAAGCTAATGCCATTACTTTAGGAAAACTTCATGTATTCTTTTTGGACAACAAAGCTATCGTACTGTAAAGAACTCGGGGAATATAGGCTTATTTACAGCTTTACAATGTATTAAAATAGATGGGTGTATGGATTTTAGAATTATCTTGTTTCAATTTATGAAGATGTGAAGAACTGAGGAATGGTACAATTTACAGAAACATTTTTGCTAAGGCAACTCAAAGAAACACTTAATCATCATGAGTTTTTGGATTAGCATCTTTTCTCAACCCATTCATACCCTAGACAACTAGATACCCTGTGGTACAGCCTACACAGGAAGTGGTGATAAGTAGAGCAGCGCACATGCCTGGCTGAGCCAGGATGAGCTCCTGGGTAGGAGTGGGGTGCAGATAAGAGCTCATTTGCATAACAATAGTGCATGGCTGGTGTAGGAGCTTTTACTGTTTGTATCATATCTCCTTAGTCTATATATCTCTGATTAAACCTACTAACCTAGAAATTTTACTTAAAGTGAAAATGGTGAAGATTAACGTACAGACCAGTTACATACACGTTACATGCACGTAAAGGGCTGGATAAAGCACAGCCATATAAGGGAAATTTGGAAATTGTGGCTTTTGTTACCCTCTATATTAAAAACACATTTTCAGGAGAAGTCACTGGTTCCTGCTGACTCTTCTCCAGTCATTTTAGTTATGCTTGAAATGAGATGAAGAACCAGCTCTTAACATTTCCCAACAAAAGTATTACATCAGAACAGTTATCAACACTTTAATAGATAGATAAAAATAGTATACCACTAACTAACTTCAAATGTGTTTTTATATCGTGGCATACGCAAAGTAAATAATTTTTGAAAATGTGACCCAATCACGGTCGACGAATGACAAATGCGGAACTGTGCTCTATTAATAGCCATGAGCGGCGACATAACAAGATGCAAATACACCCACAGAGGTCTATAAGGTACCTAATTCGGCAATGTGACAAAATTAAGAATATTTCTTTCAATGGAAATATTATAAATTATTTACATTTTCGATAAAGTTAAAGTTGAACAGTTTTATTTGATCAAAAAACTTGCAAAAGTTAACATTTGGTCAACTACTAAGCACATTACTGTACTCCAATCTACCTATATAAGTAGCATCATTAGGTTAGTAGGGTAAGCACAATCGATGATTGTTGCGCTTTCCTGGGCTTCCTCTCGATTTGTCATCAGATCGGGAGCAAGAGGGGAATGCTAATATTGGGTGAGGGTGTGTCGGTGGTTCGCCCCGATACCCTCCTCTGACCTTGACCGTGGCCTCCCGTATGGATTTACGGCATTGCCAATGACTGTTATCTGTCTCTCGACCCTGCCTGTATTTGAGTCCCTGCTGGGGCATGAAAGATTGATGCCTTAGACCTGAAACCAAGCGGCGGATTGGTTTCCCATCAGGGGCTTAGCCGCCTATGCGTCCAGCGTGTCATTTGGACACGCAGATTACTGTTTTTTGACAGTTTGGACACCCAAAAATTTATAACAGAATTTGCTGATGATGACTTTTCTTAGAAGATGTAGAAGCTGTGATGTCAATTTAATAAGATACACTAAGCAGTTACTGGCCTAAAAAAGCAAAATCTGTAAATATATAGGGTTTATTTCATTAATAGTATGTACTGTGTACCACACTTTGGACACGCAAAAGTCTATGACGCCTCTATTTGGACACCCTGTTTAAAAATATTGGCTAAGACCCTGTTTCCCATCCACACCTACTTACATGCGCCCTAGCAGCAACTTGGCAGAAAAACTGACCAAAAATGAAAATTCCAAATATAAGTTTTAGCATGTTCCTGAGCGGCAGCACAGGCAGGGTCTATCAACTGCAAGATCGCAGTTCGTGTAGAATGCGATACCTTCACTACCCTACCCTCGAGAATACTCGTAGCGTTATGAAATTACGAACAAATAATTATGTAAATTTTACTGAATGACCAGAGTTTGTGGAGAATAGCAGAGCGGGTACTTTCCAGTTTAGTACAAATTTATGAATCAATAGTTGTTGTTTTGTTTTTATTTTTGCATTTTCACCATTTGAAATTAGCCCAAAGTATGCCTTTATTAGGCAGATATTACATGCACCTGGATGGTAGGGCCTATTTGTGACTACTGTGAAGGCTTTGACATGTCCAGAGCATCATGTTTGATTGTTAACCCATATTAACCACCTGCATTAACCAATGATTTAAGATAATTGGTTTCGCATCGTTTGTCTAGGATTGTATTGCCACTGAAGAATCAGTGATATTAATATTTCATATTTTCCTTTGGATATAACTCCATTCTCTGAGTGCAATTTAACTGCCAGCAGACTCCCCGCAGGGCTTGTGATAATATAAAACAAGCATACTAAACAATTAGTTCTTGCTATGGCCACCAGATGTCTCTCTGTACCCGTAACAGGCCCATTACTGCATCATGAAGAAATAAAAGTTCTGGCCTGTAACTGGCCCTACCTCTCTTTGCGTCAGCTGATAGCAGAGAAGACAATGAATTTATGAGTCCTAAAAAGCTGGGCACATATGAGCCCTGGAAAATGCATGGGCTAGTAAAAGCGGTACATGTTTATGGTGACCCCAAGCCACTGGGCGACCATCTAAGATATCTCGACTGGATCACATACCTTGATATCCTCGCCTACCATAGGTTCACTGCCATACATCTCTGCAGTATCTATGTGTCTGTAATTACAGTCCTTGAGGGCATACACCATGGACTCGTGGTCATAGCTGCCAAATGGAGAGGTACCTGAAAGAGAAGTATTGATCAACATTTATACTTGTAATAATAAGTAAAATTGTAAAAACAAAAGTGTGCAATGATAGGAAAGTAGGGAAAATCATAAGAAACGTACTATATTAGCGTTTATATTTCCCAATTCATATTAAGTCTGGTCGAAATTGGTCGATTGGAGTTTGGGAAAATGTAATCAGACATGGTGCGTCATGAATATCTTTGCGTTAAACTCAAAACAAGATATCTTACTTTTATTTACATTTTGACTTCATGCATCTTTGGATTGATACTAATGACTCTTTCATTTTGGGGGGCAGCTCCGATGGTTGAGAGGCCTGAAACATTGCCACTTACTGCATGCAATTTCTCAACTGCATGGCCATGTGAGAAGACGCTTGTGAATTGCAGTTAGTTAGTGTTTTTCAAAATGTCTTTCATTTGTTTCTGGTATTCAACTGTTTCCATTATGGTACTGTCACTGTTCTATGGTAACTGAGTGACCGTCTGGCAACACCAAATTAGAAAGAGTCAAATGTTGGGAGCTAAGGTTAATACTGTGTTTATCTTATCATTTCTTTTTTTTAAGATCAGAAACTCCATAACGGATACCTTAGATTATTGAGTTAAACACAAAAATCTATATGGCTGCAAGCTTTAAAAAGGACAGGACTATAATATTTTCTAAAATTTTGTGGCTTGGTTTTAAATGCTTGTGAGGAAAGTTCGTATTTCCATACGATGCTTGACATGTTTAAACCGGAATGTAGTTCACGAATAATTAAACACTTGAAGTGTGTGGAATACAATTCATAATGATTTCGCTGATTGTCGGGAATGGCTTGATAAACTTAATGTCTTTTTCGTTTGCCTGAACGCAATGTCATGTCATGCTATATCAAATTTGATCACAAAAAACTGCCCACACTCCTGAGCTAGTGCAGATAAGCAAGGTCTAATTCCGTTCTAACGCTCGATACAACACTTACACCCCAAAAGCTAAAACATTTTGAGAGTGAAACATGTGCATGATCATAAGTTGTTCATATATCTACGTAGGACTCATCTAACATGTGCCATACTTTTTTGCTTTTTTTCTTGACTGAAATGTGGCTTTTTTGAAGAAATAATGAGGATTTTCTTTACAACAAGCATATGCCATAGTATCTCTTTTTATCTGTTCGTGTGAGTTACACAGCATAATGGGCCATGGTTAGGTATCATTCTTAAAGTGTTCTTGACTACAACCATTAGTACCCTTTGAAGAGAACGTCATTGTTGGAAAGATGGTGGTAACTACTCTATATCATGAAGGTGAATTATATATACCATCATAGCATTACTAGAGGTAGTTCAACAATATTGAAACTTACTTATGCATCTAATGTTGTTATTGTTGATGTCTATTTGATGAATGTAAGAAACGGGAAAATAGGTAGGGTTTATGTCTGAACTATACTAGAGGCAACTTTTGATTAAAGAATTCGATTTAGGAGAGACGTCTACGGCTGTTGTAGGCTTGGCCCTAGAGTATACACAAATCGAAACCAACGTCACACAGAGTTATCACTACCGATACATTTGAGAAATTACGTAAGACATCAATCTCGACCATGTGACCAGATAGACAGATAGATAAGCGATGGTAGAACGGTCCCGTGATGAAATGTGATCACCCCAAACCTGAGTCATTGTGAAATACATGCACCTATATAGTCTGAGGGAGCCCGGGTTTGAACTGTCAGCACTATTCATTTTTAAATCGTGCCTATTTACACCCCTATGGCTACACAACCATGCAGTAAGACTCATTTGATCACAAATTGAAATTATGAACTCGTCACAATCCATCGGAACTTTATGGAATGAAAACTATGACACATCTGTATCACATCTCCGTTCGAATCCTCGGGGCTGATGCGGTTCATCGGGTTTTAAAATGCTCCCAAACCATCTCGAGCTGTTTGCTTTGACCGTGCAGAGTCCTTCCAGTAAGAACGTTTTGACCATTACATTATTGTCAACTCATTGTTTTGGCTGAAAGCGAATAATTACGATGCCAATGTTTATCAATATGACAGATATACCCCCCCCCCCCCCCCCCCCCCATTCCTCTTCAGTTCCAAGGTCATGCCATAAGTAGGTTGAATTACGATAGGACTTGAGAATCAGCATCTAATATCTAAACACGTTATGTAAGTAATTGTACGCCTATTACGGGAACATTCAAATAAGTATTTTTTATCCTCATTGTTTAGATCCCCTGTGGAAGTAGAGCCTTGTATCTTACCAAATACATCATGAATGATCAAATTGTACAGTCTGGTTTTCAAGTAAAGAGTGAGTCTTGGGAATTTGCTAAAAATCAAACACATG
>OZ012694.1:41796888-41884650 GCA_963942565.1 Maea johnstoni | reverse complement strand
ATATATATATATATATATATGATACTTATTCTTTAAGACTCTACTTCTAGAATTGCGCCATGTTTGCAGTAGTCAGATTCAAGACCTTTGATGAATGGTTTGGGCTGGCCAATTCAGTTTATCACGTTGCATGCCTTCAGTTGACAGCCGTCTAAAATGGAGTAGAATACTTGTTGAGCCGAACATTAGGCGTGATATTAGACTTGTTTTTCAACTGTCGTTGATGAATTGCTCTTTCGCAGGTAATTTTTCAGATGCGCCATCACGGCAATGCTGTCTGCATTTTTTCTCCTCTTTCCCCACACAAAGGCGTGTTCTAGCAATTACCTTAAGTGACGGTTCCACCTTGAGTGCCGTTTTGACGTCTCTGCTAAAATCCCACTGACGTTGAGGGGAATTGTGTGACCAATTTCGATAATCACTTTCTTCTCCTACTACTTCATCAACAGCAGGATAGTGTTATCAAATGAATGGCAGGACTTTGGCTTTGATGACTATCATACATCAGTAAGACAGGGATAGATATTGGGGGATAATACTGTGCGTGGCTTGCTGGTTGGTGCTTGCACGTTTCAATCATGCCCAATGAAGATGAACGCCTCTAATCTTAGGTGGGTGTGCCTCAATCATGACTTTTCCAAGATCAATCTCTGAACTATAGTCCACATACACATAAAAACATACAAACGCACACACACACACACACAAAAGATCATGATCTACTTTTGATTATAGATATTCTCCATTGCTTCCGACTAATTAACTGTATCAGGGTACTTTAGAACAAAAAAAAACTATTTTGCTCTTTGAATCTGATATGATTTGAGAATATAGAGAATATGCCGTATATGGCTTTACAACTGTTTTTTTTTACATAAACTGAAAACAACACCGGTTAGTTTCAAACTTGGTACAGAAGTGACAAATCATATCATATTTAGATTATCAACAAAATTACGCAACAGATAGTACATCCAACGGAATGAGAATAAATCTGAGACAATGAATCCTACGCAGTTTTGGTCATAAGATTAACAGTTCCAAAATAATCTATATTATAAACCACATCGATCACTGACCACATCCAGAGAACCCTTCGATAATGCATAATACAACAGAGATGTAAAGTCTCGTCTATGATGGGATGGGAATATCCCATAAACGCCTCTTCCTCAGCAAGATGCATCTATTTTACCCTCTCAACATATCAAACTAAAAGGATTTGCGTGTCTACTTAGTCGCAACAAGACCACGTAATACAAAACTTACTAAAGCGCCGAGGAAAATTCATTCCTTCTCAATCTGTCAAGATGCCCCGATTTGTGCACTATCACTTTACGAACACTTTGAACCAACATTGTCGAGATTCATACGAGTTCTCTGCATAAATCCTTCCCAGGCGATAACTAGTTCCTACCGGTGCTATTTATTGATATTTGCCGGCAACTTATCTTCCTGAAGGGACTTGGCCACAAATCTTCCGGTGCTAGATAGAGGGCCCTTGCTCCGAGTCTCGCCTTTAAGCCCACATTTATCCTCAAGTTTCCAGTCGGAGGCATCTCTGATTGACGGATGGGTCCTGTGGGGTATGGCTTTCCTAGATACATGGAGCCCCTTCTCTTTTTTGCCTGATCTTTCATGCCACACGAGGAATGCCTGGGCTCTAGTTCTAGACAGTCGCCGCATTGAACACTCAAGACACTTGATACACTCAATGAATGATGTGAAACAGATATCACAAACAAAACAAAATACATAACCTCTTACACAAACCATTCTCTTTAGCGCCATTTCGAAACGCACTTAGCACAAAAGAAACATCTGAAAGCTGAACAATTGCAGGCATATTCAAATTGATAAATTTAGACTTAGTTCCTAGTAGGAAATAGACATCGACGAACTACAAGAAAGTGTTTAAGTCGTGGAAGTGTTTGCGTTAAATGAATTAACCACTATTGTAATGGTGCATTTCCCAAATTTATTCATATAATCAAACGGCAAGTCAAATAGTTCAGCACTTAAAATTACAAGGTACATGTAGAAGTTGTGACGATATTTGATACAGTATTCAAGCTTTTAAAGCTTTTTCCAAAACATATCCAGTGTATGTGTATTTCATGAGCTGTGTTTGAAGATGCCAACAAGCTGAAAATCGCCTTTGATATACATTTTGTATAAAATGAAATGTGTCTTTGTAAATTTTTACGCAAACTTATCTCCGATCTATCAAAAATTACGTCATTCACCATCGCAATTTTTGCTAGTTAACGTGACCCTGACAATCCTTATTCACCTGTCTGAACAGCAGACGGGAAAAGCGTGCTCTATCTTATATAATGTATCTTTTAACTTCTCCTCGTTCTGATAGAGATTGGGGAGTCGAACGTTTGGTGGGTGGTTGACACTGACGGCTCACTGTCTCTCGCCACTAGCTACGCGTACGAGAAAGCCCCCAGACATTTTCTAAGAAACACATATAAGATGTCATACTCTGACGTGGAAAATCTCTCACAACTACCATCTTCTATATCTGTAATCTCGTTAAGAAAAGTATCCCCCATAGCTTACCACCGTTGACACTGCACAAAGAAGTGCCTTCCATCCTCAACTGTACCTAAGTCACAGAAGCTACAGAATTTCGCACAAACAAATTGGTTGGTTCTTCAGTCTATCACTATTGTCTTTTGAAAAGGTTGCGTGACCTTGAAATGACATTAGAAAACATTTTTTTTTCTCAGCATGTCCCTCTTTCAATCTCATTTCTCAGCAAAATTGTATGAAAGATCTGCTCTCATACGATTTTGCGAAAGGCCCTATAGAATACATTTGCAAAAGAACCGGTACAAAAGTTAATTTATTGTGTGGAGGTTGTAATTAACATATGCATTTTCTCTTCTACTGCCAGACAGTCCTACCAAGATGACAATCACATGACTAATCAGAGCTAAAAGTGCAGATATTTTTTTTTTCAAAAGGCCACCCTGATATCTGCTTCCGTTGTTAAGATATGTCCAATTTTCGATATCCAAGATGGATTTTCGAGGTCAAAGACCATCGCAGATTTCGAAAATAGGACATAACTTTGCGATGAAAGCAGATATTGGGGCGATCTTTCTTTTAATGATATCTTAATCTTGAGCCCAACCTGATAATGTGGTTTTGGTCTTCGTAGGGGTGCTGGTTTTGTCACAAGAAAGGCAAATATATATTTTCATATCATCCTTCAAATTGCTTTTTCTGAACAGATTTTCTTGAAAATATATACTAGAGTATTATGTCCAAGATAATAAGGGGGAGTAATTTCCATTGTTGTATTATTAGGGGCAATAACTTTCACCAAATGTGAGATATGTTGAAAATACAGAGTTAAAGGTCATTTCAATGTCATTAGAAGTCGTATCAATGTCATTTAAATTTTTCAAATGTTTTGTATCTCTGCAAGGTATTTGGTGGCCAAATTTCACAAAGTGTTGGTCATGCACTCCAGAGATACAGGGCCACTTGACAATTAGGGCCCATAGTGAATTGTGTTTGGCAAGACTGACGAAATGCACTCATAGTTGAGTGTCACGTTAACTGACACTCATACTCCGACTTCACAAGGCCACTCCACTAATCTCTCTTGTAATTTTCTGAACCCATAAATTATATTCACCCTAAAAATCAATTTCACGAATTCCGGACCCCCGACTCTGTACTGATTTCACCCTTGCTCACGCTCTGAACTTGAAACTAAAGCACTCATTAAGCAACGAACACCGTTTTGAAAATCCAGACATTGCCCGTTTCTATGAAATGTAAATTCAAATCTGAAAGAAGGATATTTGTTTTCTATATTTCACCGATTTGTGATATTAAAATCCAAAGAAACTATACTTAAACTAGAATTTACAGTGATCTATATTTCAGCTGTTTATCAATCATTCTGAAATTCAACATGTGGATGTGTTTTTCTTCTAACATTTTTGTGCATATTGGGAAAGAAACCATATGATTTAATGAGCAACCATATAATGATATTGGATATGTTTCGAGAAGCGGACTTTGAAGGGATATTTTCTTGCCATTGTGTAGGTGATTTTTCTAATGATCAGGAAATCACAGGAACTTTGGGGCCATACTCTTTGAACAGAGAGTTCTGTGATGCCGTTTCATGTTCCTTTCATATCCCTTTCGTTTCCAGCAGTTTGCCTTTGAAGAGACAGTTTTTGTTAATTGCCTATCCATTACTATCTTCCAATGAAATCAATTCCTGAATCTTTGTCAGGCAAAGGATTCCAAAAGGAAGTTTTAATGAGGACTGGTTTGATTGTTAGTATTATGTCGCTTCCAACAGCTTTGATCATATTAACCCTTATACTGCAGGTGGCTAATTTTGCTAATATACAATGATGCAAAGAAAAGCTGAAAAATGACTGAATCCCTGGCATGTGGATACTCATCTGAGAGTTCTTAGTGAGAGCTATCCAATGAGTACCAACATGACATGGTTTAGATGGTTTTCAAAGATACTTAAGTCCTTGTGCTTTGGATGAAAGGAGCCTCGGCATTGGAAGGGTTAGGCTATGGGACGAGGCCCCAGAATCTGTGTAATACATGGCAGAGTTTGATAATGGTTCACTATTCTAGTCTCGGTCAACAGATGCAAACTTTGTGGAATTCCATTATTGTCACTAATTCTGCCATATTTAGAAAGAGGCATGACTAGCCAGTTGCAAAAAGTAAAGGAAATTGGAGTAACCGGAGTAAAACACCGCCTAACCCTATGTCACTGGCAACATTCCCACATGGCCTGAGTGAGTTTGAAACCGGAAGAGAGGTGGGAGACAGCAGGCAGTCAGTAGCAACGCCTTAGAGCACATTGAAAGAAAATGCAGTGTTGGTAGCATAATGTGTTTAGCTTCTCTCATTAATAATACATCAAGTGTTTTCAAAATACAAAATACTTTTTATCATAAAATAACAAGGTTGTAAGTAAAGAGTTTAAAAGATTCTTCAGGAATTGGACAGATTGCATCAGCAGCCCCCTTGGCATTAGGCCACATGTGGCACTATCCTCTTCTCATATAATAAAGTGGAGAATATTGGAAAGCATTGAGCTAACCTAGAATATTGGTAAGACATTGATTAGTTTTGGATTTGATATTGTATTTGTCGCAATTGTTTCCGTCTTATTTTGACTAAGTTGTGAGTTGTCAGGCAGGCCTGGATTTTGATGTAAGGTAATTTGAGTGTGCTCATTTTACTAATGGAGTTTTTGGAAGCATGACTAGCCACTTGCAAATAGAAAAGGAAATCGGAGTACCTGGAAAAAAGCACCTAACCCTACGTCGCCGACAACATTTTCCCAGGGCCCTAGCGAGTTTGAAGCCGGAGCAGATGCGAGGGAGTCAGTAGCATGGACTTAAACCACATTGAAGGAAGATAAGGTATTGGTAGCATAATGTTTTGGCTTCATTTATTCGTAGTACATCAAGCATATTCATAACCAAATAATTTGACACATATAACTTGACTGTTATATATGTATAGGAGTGCATAACATACTGTAGAACACACAATGTACGCGTCTGTTTATATATAGCGTACATGGCGTGTATTTCCGCTTTGATATATATAAAACGCTGTACTTTTTCTGTACTTTGGCGCTGTCAGCGGCGGCTACCATCGCTAATATAAAGATACGCTATGAAGCGAAACTGCCCAATTCGCTGTATTTGGGACACGCGTCATATGTGTGTTCTACAGTAGTATGAATTAAACTCTTCTCAGTAATGCCTATTGTGCCAGTAATACTAACATGTACGGATCATCAAGGTGCAATAGGTATGGTTGCCCAGTGACCTGAGGCAACCGAAATTGTTTGCTTTATCATATTGGTATGTATCATACGTTAAGAATTGAAAATATGTTAAAAGAAATAGCTTTATTCAAGTCAGATTCATACGAGGATAAGCAATGTAGAAATAAGTTGGTTACCCACATGCCCAAGGGAGCCAACGCCTTTGAGTGTGATTTAAAAGCACATTGTATGCTATGAAGTATGAATAAAAAAATTCTCGAAAGATCACTCTTATTATGTCAGAAATGCTTACAGATATACAATGTAAAGATCGGTCTATCAGTAATTGGCCAGAGACTAACGAAGATACCGTTGGTTGTCTTACAATTGACGTATGGTGGCCTATGATAGTACTTCATGCAAAACGGGTGTTTTGATATACTGTTAATTCACACATTGTCAACAGCATCTTTCAACATCTCAATGTGATGCTGAAGGAACAGATGTTGTGTACATTGCAACTCTTAACACTAGTCAATATTGGTAAACAATACAAGTGACACTACATGGCCCTTGTGTGCAGATGTGCCTTTAAGTCATCATTCTTTTGAGCAAAACCTTGCTGGTTTTATTCCATCATTATCTAAGAACTTGAGTTACTTGATATCATCATTTTTGACCGAGTATAAATAGCAGTATTTCAGAAGAGATTGACTGGCTCATTTTAGTAGATATGTACCCTTTTATCACTAAATTCAACTTTCATAACCATGTCATCAAATTGTAATTACTAGTATATTAATCGTATGTATGAACTTATGTTTTGAATCTTTTGCAAAAATCTATCAAAAAAACTAAAATCCTAGATAAGTAAAAACGTGCTCATTGATGGTTAATCAGTCAATGGTCCTTTCAATCCAATGAATTTTCAAGAATTGTTTAAAAAATGTTTACATTCGGGCATACTAGTCCAGTAAAGTGGTTTTGGTAAGACCAAAATAACAATGTAATAATATATTCATGATTGCCATGAAGAGTGGTATTAGTATTAGTTGAGCATCTCTCTCCCCCCCCCCCCCCCTCAAAGAAAAAGATACACAATTTCCACAGGCCACTGAGCTGTAATAAGAGGTGTTATAAGATTCACCAACCTTTAAAGTCAGGTGACCTCCTCTAACAGGTCGTTGCATGGGCTGTAGATATGTTAACTGTACACATGTGTATTAAATTGCAACGATTTTTACTGTAATATCTTTGTTCTGTTAACAAATAGACTCGGAACATGACAATATTCCTAATGCACAACACTTTTCCCCAAGCCTCCTTATCTCAAATGTCAATGGAAAGAGAAGTCTCCCATGCCCAGCAGGAATACACGGTTAATTGCCAGGCTCGCTATGCAGTCCGTTAGGAGAGCCGGGCGTGCCATCATTATGCTTCCTTCTCCACTGATACGAAATACATGTTCATATTGGCAGTCCGCTCCAGGAGTTCCCATGGAAAATGGGAGAACTGTGTAGTCATAGAAAAAATGTCTGTGTCTGCCTCATGGGAAGTTTGGAGAGGAAATCTTTAACTCTATGACTTACTTTGAAAACAAAGCATATCCTTATATACATCCAGTGATCAGTTCCACCACTATCAATAGGTGGCATCCTTCAAGTTAGTAGACTAGGTCGTAAATGCTAGAGTAACAAAGCCTTGCAGAGTAAGCCTTATCAGAAACTTATTACCCCCAAAAACTGTTGGCCGTCTGTACACAGTACATTAGACCAGTCAACCACAGAGGCATCCCCTTGTGCAGAGTAAGCCTTATCAGTTACACATTACCAATAAACACTGTTAGCTGTCTGTACACAGTATGTTAGACCAGTCACCCACAGAGGCATCCCTCGCAGAGTAAGCCTTATCAGTTACTTATTATCCCTAAACACTGTTAGCTGTCTGTACACAGTACGTTAGACTAGTCAACCATAGAGGCAACATCTTGCAGGGTAAGCTTATCAGTTACTTATTAGCCCCTTAACAATGTTAGCAGTCTATACACAGTATGTTAGACCAATCAACCACAGAGGCATCCCTCGCAGAGTAAGCTTTATCAGTTACTTATTGCCCATAAACACTGCTAGCAGTCTGTACACAGTACGTTAGACCAGTCAACCATAGAGGCATCCCTTGCAGAGTAAGCCTTATCAGTTACTTATTACCCCTAAACACTGTTAGCTGTCTGTACACAGTACGTTAGACTAGTCAACCACAGAGGCATCCCTCGCAGAGTAATCCTTATCAGTTACTTATTATCCCTAAACACTTTTAGCTATACACAGTACGTTAGACCAGTCAACCACAGAGGCATCCCCTTGCAGAGTAATCCTTTTCAGTTACTCATTACCCCTAAACACTGTAGCAGTCTGTACACAGTACATTAGACCAGTCAACCACAGAGGCATCCCTCGCAGAGTAAGCCTTATCAGTTACTTATAACCCCTAAACGCTGTTAGCTGTCTGTACACTACATTAGACCAGTCAACCACAGAGGCATCCCTCGCAGAGTAAGCCTTATCAGTTACTTATTACCCCTAAACGCTGTTAGCTGTCTGTACACTACATTAGACCAGTCAACCACAGAGGCATCCCTCACAGAGTAAGCCTTATCAGTTACTTATTACCCCTAAACACTGTAGCAGTCTGTACACAGTACGTTAGACCAGTCAACCACAGAGGCATCCCTCGCAGAGTAAGCCTTATCAGTTACTCATTAGCTGGCGACGGCAGATAACTCCGGTCAGGAGAGATTCAGCAATCCAGCTGAGTCAATCACTTGCCTCCTAATCAATTATGATGTGTCACTAAATCCTGTGATTGAGAAGCCTTGTGAGAGAATGTAAGCTGTGCCCTACATTCTATCTCTAAAAGGTCATCAGTATTAGACAGTGAACAGGTGTAGTCCTGATAACTCTCCATTCAAATGTATTCCCAACCACCCCTCAAGTAAAGCACACGGGCATAGTGTGTATATGACATACAAAACATGCCATCTAAATGCTTTGTTATTTGAAACTGGAGAGATGTACACTGTTGGCGCAAAACGTCATGAAAAGTCGTGAAAATGTCGTGAAAACATACCTTTCTACTATATCATTTTCACGACTTTTTCATCACACATCATGAAAACGGGTCATGAAAATATATCGTGAAAAGGCCGTGAAAAGGCCATGATAATGTTGTGAAAGTTTCCGATTACTGAATTTGTCGTGAAAATATGTTAGTTGTGAAAATATGTCGTGAAACTGTTGTGAAAATATATTTAGCTCCATAAAATTACTTGACAAAAAAATTGTGAAAAATCATTCATTTTTCGCGACGTCGTGAAAATAGCACGATGAAAATGTCGCGAAACTGTTGTGAATCTGTCATAAACACTATTGTCGCCAAACGTGAAAAGGTGATTTCCATTGCTTAGAAAAAGTTGTCACAATTGTATTCAAAAATATGTAAATATCTTCAATTAACACCTGTAATCAACCTCAAGATGTACTATTTTGTTGTTTGCTATTTATTCTATATTCCATAAGGTTTCTGTTGATGTATCACTTGCCTCAATTGATGGCCTATATCCTCATAAAACACCTTCAAAACATTTTAAACCTTAAAACATAAGGAAATTTTGATGCCATGTGTATGTGGTTCAATGAAAAATTTACATTCATGAGTTCAAAAAAACATTTTAGTTAAAAAACATTTTAGTTACTAATTCGTCATTATATGCTTTCCTGTCTATTCTATATATGTTCATCTAACTTTCCTATACATATTTGAAACAAAGCTCAGTTGGGATAATGAAAAATCTCCCATTTTTGATGACCAGATGTCAACAAGCCGTCTTTCACGTTTGGAGAATAGGTGGGGTCTACACTTAGTAATAGAGGGAGGCCCTTATTTGCGTATCCAATTTCATGAAATTTTCACGACATCAAATTTTCACGACGCTCACCTTTTTTCACGACACTGGAAATTTTATGACATCTTGACCTGAAAATTGTGATTTTTTTCACAATGCAGTTTCACGATATTTTCACAGATCTATGAAATTTCACGACTTTTTCAAGATGTTTGACACCAGTAGTGGAGGTCTTTTATCATTTATTTGTTTTTCGAAAGAAATACCAAGCCACCCTCTTAGCCCCCCCCCCCCCAATGGGATATCTAAATGTAGTTTCCCACTATCAAGAACTCAGACTAAATGCCAATAAAACAAAAATGCACTTAAACAATATTCAAATGAGTTTATTTTCAGCATATTAACATACTTTTATATGTTGACACTCATGATTCATTTCAATGGTTGTTACTACAATATCTTAAATGATGTGATCAACAAATTCTGGGTGGTTCAGAACGAAAACGTTTAATGTCATAATTCTATTGTCTTTACAAATTGTTCCATTTAAGTGTTAGTAATATTCTTTCCACATTTGGTGTTCTTGGTAAGAGCTTGTCTGAGTTCTTGATAGTGGGAAACACGTTCAACAAGCCAGTGTAGCATACCTTATGACAGATGCCATATAAGCGGACCAGATATCTAATTTAAATTAAATTTTCTATCAGACGCCAGTGTAGTAATTGGCGTAAAGGTCATATTATTTAATAATCAACTATGGTTTCCTTCTTTTGGATTTTTTTCCATGCAATGGCACATTCACTGAATGAAATTCTATTCCGCTATGATGACTATGATGAACGTATGTTTTTGCTGTTGTGTAGCAATTTTCGAGAATTTAAGGAACAAGTTTTAACCTAGAATTAGTATATGTCAGAATTGGCGGGTTTAATTTTCACCAAAAGATGTCTAAACCATCTCCACAATGCTCGTAATGAGACACAATAAAGGAAATGAAGGGTCATTAGGCTAGCTTCTGGATCACCTATGATTAAAGTGTGTGGAATAAACTTTTTGGCAGAATGTAGTAGAAATGGTACAAAAGTTACCAAATTTGTGACTTTCGTGCCCATTTTTATATTGTAAAATAATGCTATTATTTAAACAGGGGACATAGATGAATGATCATTCATATTCGTATGGATAATATAAATTATTAAGTTTCAATGAAAACAATAAAAGTTATTGTGACAAAACCAGTGTTCAAATATCTTCAGATACTTTTCAGAATAGGCATGTATAATCACAATAGTACAGATTTTATACATGATTATTTTTATATTAACTTTATTCTCCCAATAAGCAGTAATGTTAGGGAAATTAAAGCAGATTACCGTATTTTAGTTTTTTTCTAATACCCAATATGTGTCGACCTTTCAGAGTGGAAAAAAAACTTAAATCTTAGGCCCACAGAGAAAATCAAAACCTGTTTCTGACTATGTTATCCACATGAAATAAAGATTATTATTATCATTATTATTACTATTATTATTATTAAATATTATTATTATTATTATTATCATCATCATTATCATCAAAATTGTTATCGTTATTACTGTTAATATTATAATTATTATTATCATTATTATTATTATTATTATTATCATCATTATTAGTAGTAATAGTAGTAGTAGTAGTAGTAGTAGTAGTAGTATTTTTACTATATCTAATATTAGTACTATTATTATTTATATTAATTATTATTAGTCCATAACTCTGCCATCGAAATGTAAATAAAATGGAGGATCATGGTCTCATCAGACCCATTCTTGCTGCTGTCTTGGTGTATCTTGAGAGTTGCTTGTTAAGGACTTATTGCTGTCTCAGCAGTGCTCTACTGGGGTCTTTCTGTCCTCTTTCTGGAGGTATTTATTGTGGATAGAGGTAAATATTGAGGACGACCAAGGAAGAATTTTGTTTTTGTCACTGTCTTAATGCAATGGGAATGAATAAATGAATGATTGCTTAAAGGCGCAGTAGCACACATTTAGTACCATGAACTCTGAACGAAATAATGGTCCTTTGTTAATGCAGAAAACAATAACAAAGCAATAAATAAATTAATATATTCAGAAAACAATGAATAAATTCAGATTATAAGTTCTACATACAAGGTTGTATCAAATGAAACAACTAAATAAATATTTAAAATGTGTTAAAATAAATAAAACAGACTAATCTCATAAAATGCTGTCTTGAGGAACCTTCAAAGAGTACCTTAAAGTTATTTACATTAAAATGTCTAATTCTGGATTCGAAAATATTAACACAATCAAATAAAATGTGTTTGACAGTCAAGCGGCAATCACAGGCTATACATTGGGGAGAATCTTCTTTCCACAAAAGAAGAGTGAGTCAATTAGGTATGGCCAGTTTGTATTCTTGCTAGAACACTTTCCTCACGCCTAGTGATTCTAAAACCTTCAGGTCACAGACCAAGCTTACGATGAATTTCATGTAGTTTGTTGTTGACTGTTTCATCCCACTGAGACTGCCACTTGTGTTTTATGAGGATATTGATGTGTTTCCTAAAATCGCCATAAGGAATGGGAATATTTGTGACTCTTCTTAAAAGACCAGCTTTGGCAGCAAATCTGCCTTTTCATTACCTCCGGCCCAAAATGGTCTGAAGAGCAGACTTTGAATCGTAGAAAAAGTTCCTTTCATCATCATCGCACTAAATAAAACTTCATGAGAAAGATTGTTTCGAGATTTCCGAATAAAATTCTGTAGAACAAGTCTTTTGAGGCCATAACTGTTAACAAGACTTCAGCATCATTCCTGGCTACTAGCTAGTTTTGTTTTGAGATTTGTAAAATAACCCTTAACCCATGCTACTTACCTACAGGTCAAACCATTAAAACGACCATTATCTTCAAGGCTTTTATGACACTTATTGGCCTCTGTGTGCCAATATACATTTTGCAAGGCATTAATTCATTCCAAATTGTGGATTGCAGATTGGTGGAGACTTGATACCTGCAACTTTTCTTGGCTCATAAATATGCACTACAAGTATTCAACTGCGAACCATTGTTCATGGCTGTGAAAGGTACATTCGCAACTGAAAGACTCTTTAGGGTGAGTTCCTCAAATGAAGTTATTACTTCCAGGTTGTGGGTTGCTAGCTTACTGTACTCAGAGCTAATCTCTTTAAAGTAAGTTAACCCCAACACACAAACACGTATTCCAAGTCTTAGGGGAATTATGATCTTCCATATTTTTTAGCAATGTATATGTAACACCAGGCACCATTCATAATGGCACTGAATGACCGAAATGTGCCAATTTGCCTTTAGAAATCAATTTATTTGATATCCAAAAGCAATCAAAATAAAAAAAACTTGTTTCACTTGTACATAAAAATCATTTATTAACATTGCATACATGCGCAGAAACTTATTCATCATTTTCCCGAAAATTGATGCCACATGATATGAATAACCTGACAGAACTGCAGTTGCCACTTGGCAAGAGATTTTGGGCCACTCTGACCTATTCCTTAAAGTGGCTGATGCATATTTTAGGTAAATGCTAAAGCAGATATGAATGGGACAATGTGCCCTAAACTATCTACTATGAAGTGCTGAGAAAAAAAGAATCGATGAACTATCAAGTATACCAATCAAATCTTTTCGGGTGTGGTTCAAAAAAATTAATAAAGCAAATGCAGCACAAGCATTTTTCAACTGCTTGTGTTCAGACTTTGGTTTGCCACTTGTCTAGTAGGGAGCAGCACCCACTATGCTATCAGAAATTAGTCAATTTTCCGTAGCATAGCAGCAGCTTTCCAAAAGCCATTAATAGATGTGAATCAGCCAAGAAAAATATGTGCATGAATTTGGCACACGTAATGTACATCTAGGATAGGTAGAATTGGACTGTGTTCGACCTCAAGGTACAGGGCAAAACAAACGTGGGGCTGGACAACAGATTTCCAGACTCACTCGACAACCAAATCTTTGTATTCATCAGCTTTCTGAGAATTGCTGGAAAATATCAGAAAACACTACGCCTGGTTTGCACAGGCGCACATCATCTATGCCTTCATCTAATGCAACAGCACCTACCACAATCGCATATAGTCAACTATCTCAACTTCGGTGGTTCTATCGATGATGCCAATGAGTGACTAGTTCCAGGTTCTAACTCCCCCTACACCCTGCCAAATAGAGCATTACTCACCCTCCCAACAGATGTCGGTGAGGTCATCTACAGAATCTCATTTATTAAAAGATTAAGACTCCAGGATGTAGCTAGGCAGTTTCGCACGTACACTAGTCGCCTTAATGGCATATAAACCCTGTCAACCTGGTAACCCCTACCAACTAACAACGTACTAAAACTCAAGGTCGAATGAAGGGGCTTCATTATCAAAATGTGTACTGCTACTGCATTGCCACAATGCCATGGCAAGTCAACTGAGAGCAGTGAAGCATCCCCTACCCAGGTTTATGGAAGATACAATAGATATAAAAATCGCTGTAGCCAAAACGTTCAGTGTTAAAACCTGTCTCTTAGCACAGGTATCTGCTCCAGGAGACTTGAGCTCAAGTCAATAGTGAACTTGCCTTGGCCTTGAGTATATCCTTAGTGTGTTGATGTAGTAGTAGTAGTATGTTGATGATGAAGTAGGGCCTGTAGGGGTGTTATGGGCCCAGAAATCCTCCCCAAAGCGCTAAGAATCCCTGGAAAACAAAGAATAAAGCAATTGGTAAAACCTAGTAGTCTCTATATATATAATAGGATCAGGTGTGCAGGTAGACAGTTGACAGCTATCCCGGCCGTAAGGGACAGTCTGTTACAAAGCTACTCCTCATTTTTCAGCAAAACCTGAAAGAAACAAAACGACTACACCAAACAGGTCTTGACTTACCTTTTAAACATCCACCCACCTCCCAGACTAATCCGCGGCCGTTTTTGAAACTTTTATGGCACTTAAACTTCTAAAGTGGTGATTCTCACACACTGTTGACAACGAGCACGGCCTCCATGTTAAGCCAAGGGCAGTGAATGCACTCGAGCGATCTCATTGGCTGATTCTGGGTGGAACGTCATGAGGAGCATGGTACCTCATTTTAGATTTGCACCTAATAGCACATGTTCGCAGCAAATTAGGAGATTGTCGAAAATAATACTACAAAAGCCAAAATGGCCACTAATCTTAGTTGGTAAGTTTTGAATAATGTAATTAAACATACAAGTGAAAGATTTACCATAAAAAACTCCATTCATTCTTCTCTTATTGCAATAAGTTGGAGTTTATATGAATGTATATGAATCTACAGTACAATGTGATTGCTATGTGGTAATTCTAATACAAATGGATGGTATGGAAACACTGCAGTTTTACTGCAAATTTAGGTTTTTGAGTCAAAGTGAAACTTTAAATAAAGCAGTTAAACATACAAGTGGAATAATTACCAGAAGAAATGCATTTATCTTCTCCTAGTGCAATAAATTGGTCTTTATATGAATGTATATGAATCTGCAATACAAAAAAGTGCTATATGGTATTTCCAATACAAGTGGATGCTAGGGATATACCAGTTTTACAAGAAATTTAAGCTTTTTGAGTCAAGGTGAAACTTCTAAGCAATTATACACCAATCACTGGTAGGCTGGCAGGGTTGCAAATTTTAAATGGGTTGTTATACAAATGTGACAGGTTCTGAAATTGATTATATATCCAATGATCAGTACTCACCCAAACCTAATTCCTCCTGGATTTCTTGCCTCTTCCTTTGCCTTTACCCCTACTTTTCTCACACGCGGCACAGAACCAGGATGAGCGTTTCCTACTCAGGAAAGGTTCTTTTCCAGTCAATCCTACACAAGGGTAGTGGAACCACAGGTCACAGGAATCACACCCAATGCTGTCTTCATCAGCATTCTTCGGTGAATCCACACATTCATTGTGACAGACACCACATTTATAAATTGTTTGTTCTGGACTCAGCACAGGGACTTCTTTAGCTTTTGTTTTCGTGCCTTTCTTCCCCTTACTAGTGTTTTTCCCACCTTTCTTTTCCTGGTTAGGAATATCTTTAACTGTTTTTTTCTCACCTTCCTTTTTCTTGATAGTGGTTCTCAAGGAAGTGCTCTTGTTGCGTTGGTCTGTACGGAATTTTTTTATGAAATCACTGGTGTTGACTTTAACATACTGCTCCGAAACTTTATGAAAAATGTCCAAAATCATGACAACGTGAAGGTCATTCATGTCTTCTCCTTCATGTTCAAACAACTTAAACCACACATCCATAAGCAAGTCATCTTGCTGAACATTGTTCATGACAACTTGACAAAAGTTTTCTCCATGCTTTTTCAACATATCCACAGATAAATTTTTATTGGTTTCAAGAAATAATTTTATGAAAAAAATATTTGCAGCATCGCTTACATTTGTTAAGCCCCGGCGTAATCCTTGTTTTTCATATGTCTCAGATAAGCTGGCAACATCACTGGTTGAGGAAAATAAATCTGCCTCAGGTATTTCAAGTTTCTTCAATAAATCACGTTTAATGTTCTCTTTAATAACCTGAGATTTCTTTCCCTGCTGGCTAAATTGTCTAGAGATGAAGTCTTTAATGTCTTGCTTAACCTTAAATATACAGTTGCCCGCAATGTAGCGAATTTTTGAGCGTACAGCATCGGGTATGTCACCGTCATATTGTTGAGGTTGTATGCTGTCTTCAAGGGGCATGGACATATCAATAAGTTTATCTAGGATAGCAAGTACAGTTTTTGTGCATACCATGTTTTCAGATGTGGTAAAGTCAGGAAATATGATCTTGCATATGTTCTTATAATCCATACCTGTAAGGAAGTCATTCAGACCTGAGAAAAATTCTGGTAACTTGACATTTTTTGTACTTTTACCCCTCTTTTTAAGCTCATTCTCAGGAAACATCTTCTTCAATTTTGTCCAAATCTGGTTAATGAATAGCTTCTTTTCTTCGTGAGTTTGAAGTTGGTTAATAACCGTGATGAGATCATTTCTAGCATTAATTTGAGATTTGACTGACTCAAATAACACACTGTCATCACCTGGATATTCTAATAAATCTTCGTCAGCAACATTTCCACCTTGGGGATTTTCAAGATCTTCATCTTGGGTCACACTTATGTCAATTTCGACAGCTGCAGGTATGTCTTCTTGGTGTTGCGACACACAACAGGATAAATCCGTAAGAGGAATTTTACTTGGTATGGTGTAAAAGGTATACACTTCTTCTGGGTGTCTTTTGGACGCAGCATCTCGACTGTAATTCAGCACTTGAAGTCCATCGATACTCACTGCTCTTCCAACAGCCACACCAATCTGGCCAGGGTTGCGCACTCCATTACAGTTAACTACAACTTTTGGTAACGTTTGTCCCTGTGAACGGTGCATAGTTAATGCATATGCCACTTTCAGTGGGAATTGCTTTCGATTTGCAACAACTTTTGATAAATCTGGGTCGTACACATCAAAATTGTACTTGTCCATAGCTTTAAGTAATCCACCGAACTTCACCACTGGACCCTCTCGCGTCAGTGTCACAACTTCACCTTTGATTCCATTTACTAATGTTGCACTGATGTTCTTTATCAAAATGACTGGGCACCCTACTTTAAGTGTGAGCACTCTTGGGGCTGGACTGTTGTGTAATAATTTATTATCACCAGTATCTTCTGACTTGTAATTAAATAACCTGTCATCTTCCTCATTAAGGCAAAAATAGTTATGTAGATCCACATCAAAATTTGTTGCAAATAACCTTACAGCCTCGTCTTCTTCATTAATTGTCCGAGTGAGGGACTCCATGAGAATATGTGTATCTGGACTTGGTTCACCGGAGCACAATTCATTAACTGCGGTAATCAGCTCTGTTTCATGTTGTCGAATGACTTCTGTCAGATGAATGTGATGACCGATAACTTCCTTGAAAACATCGGATGAGAAAACAAACTCTCCTAGGTCACCGTAACGTGTATTGCTTATGGGTGGCAATTGTTTGAACGATCCTGATAAAATAAGCTGCATTCCTCCAAAACATTTCTCCGGATTTTTCACTTTCCTAATTACATATTCCAACTTTTGAAACAGAAGAGCACTTATCATGCTTATTTCATCAATAACAAGTACATCAGTACCCACAATCCTTTTCCGAGTTTCTGCAAAGACATCAGTGAAGAGGAGATTTCCAAGCTCATTCAATGAATGTCGGCCATCAAGAAGACCAGCCCAACTGTGTATCGTCACTGCATTAAGATTTGGCAGGGAAGTTGTTGCCATGCCCGTGGATGCTGTAACTGCTACTTTCTTTCCATGCTGTTTTAAAGTTTCCACAATGCACCTGTTAATATAAAAAAATTGATGGTCAGTATAAGTAACATTGAAGGTGGGGTACCATGTTCATCATGCAATTTCATCTTGGTATAAGGTACATAACTAACATGGTACAAATTTTGTGATTGTATTCAAAATGTTTTATTTTTTATTTTTCTTAAGGTTCATCTGGAACTTGGAAGCAGATGATTCTGGTGCAAGTGTCAGTCTGGATGCCATAGTAGCGGGCTTGAATGATGAAACGTTATCACGTATAACCATTGGGAAATACATAAAGTGGCTTTTTCCAAAAGCTATTCCAAGAAGAAGTGTGTTCAAGGTAGGTGGCAGAGGAGTCAACAGGATTGGTTCGTATATCGGACTAAAGTGGACTGATTGGAGTAGTGAAAGTCAAAGCGATGTGCACCAGTTCTCATTTCCGGAATATATAACTGTGTGCAATTTAAGCGAAGATGAAGTAATGCTGTGTCGACCAACAGAAACCGTACGAAATGGTGAGATTGTCAATATGAACATTAAAGTGAGCCGAAGTGGACACTTGGAAGTATCTTGCCTTGGCAAAATTGTGGATTTACAACTTTTGCATGTGTCATCAACCATTGGATGGTCTCAGAAAGACTTCAACAAACTTTTTATTCTACTGAACTATCTGAAGATATGCACTGGTTTTGAAGTCACGCCAGATTCTAACAATGACAGTATTATTCAATGGAGCACAGTGACAGATGAAAATGTTCAGTACAGTAAACACAGTCCTAGTTGTAAGTACATGTGCCTTGCTAATGTTGGCCCACGGTGTAACTCGTGTTCAACTAACAGCAGAGGGGCCCGAAGAATTGCCAGATCACGAAGTGTGAGTATATCAGACACCGAAGCGTCCATGCCCGAAGATGTACCCACCTCACAGGAACCACCGATGGAGCAGCAGCCTTCCACATCTTACCAGCCGTCAACACCTCAAGAGCCTAGTGTGTCTACAGATGATACTCAACGTGATAATTCACCAGCTACGACACACCATGACACTTCGCAATTAAGTGCAGAGCAGCCTGACGAGGCAGAAGTCATGTTGGAGAAGATGTTTCCCTCGGCTCCCGAAAACATGAAAGAACTTTTATTGTCACAAACAAAAAACCTTGCAGCCGCTTCACCCTACGGAAGGCGATGGAGTAGCAAAGTGATTGGAGTTGCTCTACGGCTATGGTGCAGGTCACCAAAAGCATATGAAGTCCTGCGTGAAAGTGGTGTACTTATTCTTCCATCTGTCCGATTACTATCTTATTATAAAAATGTAGTTCAACAGAAGCCAGGAATAAATGCAGATAACTTAGATTGGATGAAAGCGGAGGCGCTGAGACAAGAAATACCAGGAGAAGGACTAAGGGGAGGCCTTTCAATTGATGAAATGCAGATCCAGGATGATCTCCAAATTGTTCGGTATGGAAGTGGATGGAGGCTAGTTGGATTTCTGGATGTTGGCCACCTTGGAAATAAATTACAGAAGTTTAGTAGTGCCCGCCCTCCCCTTGCTACACACTCTTTACAGTTTGTGTTTTCAGGATTCACAGGCTTCCGGTGGCCAGTCGCCTACTATGCTACACAAACTGCGACTGCCCATCAGCTGTATGTGACTTTTTAGAGGTTTTAGAGGCTTTAACCCTTAGAGGATTCACTGTTGAATATCTTTCTATGGATGGAGCATCGACTAACAGGTCCTTTACCAAATTACTGTTTCCAGGAGCTCCGAGAGATCAACAGTACCTGGCAATCAATGTTTACGATGTGGGAAATCGTTTTGCAGTCATTCAAGACATAAAGCATTGCATCAAAAAGATTAGGAATAGTTTGGAATCTAGTAGGGAGTGCAATAAATCCAGCAGTGGCCGATATCTCATTCTAGAAGATAAAGAAGTAGTCTGGGACCAGTGGGAAAAGGCATTCCTGTACAATGCTAAGTATGGGTTAAGACTTCATCGAAAGCTCACCAAGGACCATATATACCTGACTAATTCCCTTAAAATGAGAAATCACCTGGCAGAGGAAGTTCTTTCTCGTGACATGCTGTCATTGATCAAGGCTTATCAGGTCACCTTATCAAAACCAGAGGAACTCAACTCTACTGTGAAGTTGCTCGAACAAACAAGCCTACTGGTCTCTATTTTTACAGATTGTCGTCGTCCCATCCATTACCCAGATGACAAACGCCTCGATACCATCAGGGGTATTCTCGCATTCTTTGATGAATAGGAGACGACAGCTGGAATGAAGACCAGGAACTTGATGACACCTGAATGCAGACAAGATATAACATGTGCTCTGGTTGGATTCCTTGCCATGTGTTCAAGGATATTGCCGGGATGCCCCATCATGCCAGGATTCATTAATTCAGATGTGGTGGAGAACTTCTTTTGTCAGCAGAGGGGTATATCACATGGATTAAATACAAACCCAACCATGAGCCAGTATGGGCCAGCCATAAACTCCATTATCCTAGGGCAGCGAACAGTTTCAAGGAAAAGTAATGCAGCTGAGAGCCAGGCAGCATCCTTCCGCGACTGCAGTGACAAACCGTCAATTTTTTCAAAGAAAAGGAGATTATAATGGTGAGTAGGAAGTCATTTCAAATCCTTTCTGTACTACCAAACCAGTACAACTATATAAATATCAGGTGCCAATAGAGTTGTACCCTCCTCACATGTTCAGGTTGTGGTAACCTTTTACATGCCCTGCAAAATTTGAGATTGTCCCATGAAAGTAGAAATGTAAAAGAACTTATTTAGGAGAAAGGAAATGTCAGCTATTACTGTAAATTTTGCATTAAATAAGTGAGCCACAAAATTGTATCAAAAGCAAATGGTATTTAAAGTGATAAATAAAGAAAAGGAGTGAAAACAAGTAAGATAAAATTCCCTCAGTAAATTGGAAGATATTGAATAAATGCAGAAGTGTTGATGCCATATTTATAAACTTGTACATAGACTGAACTATTACCCAGTATTTAAGTCTATATATATATAACCCTTTACATGCCATGCAAAATTTTAGATGGTCCCATGAAAGAACAAAATGTAAAAGAACTTATTTAGGAGAAAGGATATGTCAGCTACTACTGTAATTGTTGCAAATAAGTGATCCACAAAATTATATCAAAAGTAAATGGTATTTAAAGTGATAAATAAAGAAAAGGAGTGAAAACAAGTAAGATAAAATTGCCTCAGTAAATTGGAAGAAATTGAATAAATGCTGAAGTGCTGGTGCCATATGTATATTTATAAACTTGTACATAGACTGAACTATTGCCCAGTATTTAAGTCTCTCTCTCTCTCTCTCTCTCTCTCTCTCTCTCTCTATATATATATATATATATATATATATATATATATATATATATATATATATATATATATATATATATATATATATATACACACACACACACACACACATATATATATATATATATATATATATATATATATATATATATATATATATATATATATATATATATATATATATATATATGTATATATATATATAGTTGTGTGTGTGTGTGGGTTTTGTAATGTATACATACATGAATCAACAGAACTCATGCTATTTCATCAATTGAACTTTGTTACATTCAGTGTTAACTTTCACCTAATAAATGGACTTACTTCACTGTATATGACTTGCCAGTTCCACACTGGCCTGTTATGATAACATTGTGACCATCAACAGCCAAAGACTGCGCTTCTTTCTGTAGATTATTCATTATTTTCGACGATCTCCTAATTTGCTGCGAACATGTGCTATTAGGTGCAAATCTAAAATGAGGTACCATGCTCCTCATGACGTTCCACCCAGAATCAGCCAATGAGATCGCTCGAGTGCATTCACTGCCCTTGGCTTAACATGGAGGCCGTGCTCGTTGTCAACAGTGTGTGAGAATCACCACTTTAGAAGTTTAAGTGCCATAAAAGTTTCAAAAACGGCCGCGGATTAGTCTTGGAGGTGGGTGGATGTTTAAAAGGTAAGTCAAGACCTGTTTGGTGTAGTCGTTTTGTTTCTTTCAGGTTTTGCTGAAAAATGAGGAGTAGCTTTGTAACAGACTGTCCCTTACGGCCGGGATAGCTGTCAACTGTCTACCTGCACACCTGATCCTATTATATATATAGAGACTACTAGGTTTTACCAATTGCTTTATTCTTTGTTTTCCAGGGATTCTTAGCGCTTTGGGGAGGATTTCTGGGCCCATAACACCCCTACAGGCCCTACTTCATCATCAACATACTACTACTACTACATCAACACACTAAGGATATACTCAAGGCCAAGGCAAGTTCACTATTGACTTGAGCTCAAGTCTCCTGGAGCAGATACCTGTGGTTTAACCTACCACCTGGAGAGGCACAAAAAGTCACTTGCATAATAATAATATAATAATTGGAATTTATATAGCGCCTCTTCCATTCATAAAATGTTCAAAAGCGCTGCACATTGTCATAGTTTGAGTCATAGTCCACAACGCCTCAATGGGCGAGCCTGAAAAGGTGTGTCTTGAGACACCTCTTGAAGGCCTGACACGATGTAGAATCCTTCAGGTGCTGTGGAAGCGCATTCCATAACCTCGGTGCACTAATGGAGAAAGCGCGATCTCCAAATTTGAGTCTAGTCCGAGGCTCATCCAGAAGGCCCTTTGCTTCTGATCGTAGATGGCGTCTGGGTTTATAAGGCACGAGCAGCTCCTTGATGTACTTAGGTGCAAGTCCGTTTAGCGCCTTGTATACCAGCAGTAGGACCTTAAATTGGATGCGGAATTTGATTGGTAGCCAGTGAAGCTTGATGAGAACAGGTGTGATATGTTCATACTTCCTGGTTCTCGATACTATCCTTGCTGCACTGTTTTGTAGTCGCTGCAGATTTGCAATCAAATCCTGTTGTATTCCAATTAGGAAAGCATTGCAGTTATCCAAGCGAGACATCACCAGTGACTGCATCACTGTTTTTGTGGCATCTTCTGTTAACACACGTCTCGCTTTTCCAATATTTCTCAGGTGAAAGCTAGATTTTTTGACAACACTTTTGACATGGGGTGCCATGATCAGTTGAGAGTCAAACATAGCTCCCAGATTCCGCACAGGCTCAGATGCAACAGACACATCAGTCCCCGCTATAGAGAGTGACTTAATGTTCAGTTCAGCTAGGTGTTTCTTAGAGCCGAATAGAATTATTTCAGTCTTGTCATTGTTGAGTTTCAGCTTGTTCTGAGACATCCAGACACTAATGTCACACAAACATTTCTCAAGATTTAGGATTTCACTTTTGACTATTGCGTTATCACTTGTCTTTTTGAATGATAAGCAGAGCTGGGTGTCATCAGCATAGCCATGATTGTTCAGACTGTAGGATCGGATTAGCTGTGCCAGAGGTATGATGTATATTAGGAACAATAGTGCACCCAACACAGATCCCTGTGGTACAGACCACAGGATTTCCTGATTTTCGGAGAAGTCATCATTGATTTTAATCCTCTGTTTCCTGCCTAGCAGGTACGATTCGAACCACTGTAGAGCAGATCCTTTAACTCCCAGAACTGACTCCATCCTAGATAGGAGGATGGAGTGATCGATTGTATCGAAAGCAGCGCTAAGATCGAGTAACACAAGGATCGCAGCCCCACCCTGATCGAGAGTGCGAATGGGCATGGTGCTCGAGTTTCCAAGGCACATGTCAGTGTATCATAAGTTATAACAGTGAACAAAACAACAAAACAAACCTTGCCATGGCCTTTATTTTAAGCTGGTATGTATATATTAATCAATGGAACCTCCTTACAGCATACCAGCATTAGAACAGATAGTTGTTTGTATCATTTATAGGAACAATTGTGTGTGCAGGCATAACTTCTGCATCAAAATGAATGTAGAAGAGATAGGACATTTTTTTTACTTAATTTAATTTTTAAATATACAGTTCAAATCTGCTCTTAAATAATTTATAAATGGGAAAATAGACGTTAATGGTATGTTTATTGATACAGTAGAAATCTGTGAAATGAGTTTTGAAGTGGAATGTACTTATTTCTTTTTAAGTGAAGAGATAATAGATCACCTATTCAATATTGATTGTACATGTATATAACTTTATCGTTAACATGGCTTGACATAACTGATAGCCCCATGGTCATGACTATCCAACCAGGGGAAAACGGGCAAGATGCTCAAGCCCTGCTTGACTATCTAACATTTAACTGAAAAATGAGAGGTACATTCATGGAAATCATAACAGGATCTTATGAATAACAAAATAGTTGCCAGCAACCTTGAAAAGTCATTAAGGGTTAAGACAGAATTAAAATGTGAGTGATAAAAGAAATTACACAACATCAAACATGAAGTTAAAATACTTAAAATAAAAGTTGTCTCTATATCAAGATTAATGAGGTAATTTCTATCAAATTGGCTGGGCAACATGAACGCATGTCTGGACTATCTGATCTTGGGTCCTGCAACAACTTGGCCCACTTGACTATACACCTGGGTTCAAACCCTATAATATTAATTAAGCTGTTAATTTTTCTTGTTATAAAATTCTTTCATCTTTTCAAATATTCAAAGAGTCAAACGTACATTAATGTCTTTTTTATTTCTTTCCTCTTCCTTTTCCCCTGGTCCTTTCACATTTCTGGCAAAACTATGACATACGCTTCCTACTTAAGAAGGGTTCACTTCCTGTCAGACCTATACAAGGGTAATGATACCATTCTTCACACGAATCGCATCCTATGCTCAGTTCAGCCTCCGAAGCGGGATTATCTGTGCATGGTAACCCACAAACCCCACAAATATACTGCAGTTGCTCTTCTGGTGGATTTGTTTTCTCTTGAACGTTCTTTCTCTTGCCCTCCTTTTGTTTGATGCCACATCTCAATGCAGTATCCTTGTTGCGCTCATTACTCCGAAATATTTTGAGAAAGTCACTTGTCTGAATTTTGACAAATTGCTCGGAGACTTTGTCAAAAACATCTAAAATCATGGAAATATGGAGGTCATCTACTTCCATTTGCTCTTCGGAGAGCTGGCACCAAAGATCAATAAGGCTTCCGTCACTTTGTACTTCATTTAATACTCCTGAATAGAAATTTCTTACATTCTTGCTGAAATGTTCTTCGATGTAATCCTAAATAATTGTATGAAGAACACATTTGTGGCATCAGTAACATTTGTCAAACCTCTTTGCAGACCTTGCTTATCTGCTATTGATAGGTCGAGATAGGGATTCCATCAGTTGGTTTGTCTCTTCACTAGGGTCTCTTGAGCACAACTGGTTAACTGCCATAATAAAATCCACTTCATGCTGCTGCACAACCTCCGTAAGGTGTACAAGGTGTACTATATTCTTCGTGAATGCACTTGATGAAAACACAAAATTGCCTAAGTTGCCATAACAGGTGTTACATATTCGAGGCAATTGTTTAGAAGAGCCTGACAGAACCACCTGCATACCTCCAAAAACTGTGTTTGGTTCCTTCATACTCCTGATTACATATTCCAGATTATCAAATAGAATAGCACTGATCATGCTAATCTCATCTATTACAAGAACATCAGTATTGGTAATCCTATTCCAGGCTTGTGCAAATACATTTTTGTAGATTAATTCTTGTAACTCTTCAATTGAGTGGCGACCATCAAGGAGACCAGCCCAACTGTGAGGCGTGACAGCATTCATATTTGGCAATGCAGTGGTGGCCATGCCTGTTGATGCTGTTACTGCCACTTTCTTCCCCTCCTTGCGTTATGCTTCCAAAATGGATCTGTAATAACAACAGGTGCTGTTAGGTTTTGTTTATTTAAAGAACAATTTATTTTCTGTATGACCAATGAAATCATAATTATCAAAATCTAGTATTATGTTCATCATGGAAAACACTTGGTATGAAATACATAATAGAAGTGATACTGTATTTTGTTCACATATGTGGAAATACTAGCATGGAAAACTAGTTGTTTGTTTTGCATAATAAACACCATTTTTATTATCATTTTCAGGTTGATATGGAATTTAGAAGAGGATGTTGACAGTGAGGGTGAGGGTGTCAGTGTAGCTGCCATCATGTCTTATATGAATGATGCAATAGCCAGTGAGAATCATCTTGGAAAATACATCAAATGGATTTTCCCCAATGCAAAACAAAAGAGAAAGTCCTGGAAGGTTATTCTTGAGGCTGGGAGAAAGTTTCAAAGAGTATTACCAAGGATTCAAGTGGACAGATTGGACATAGACCACAGAGCCAAGTGTCGGAACATTTTGCTTTCCAGAGTACATCGCTGTGTTGAAAGCGACTGAAATTCTTGCAGCTGTGCACTGGTTCAGACACAACACCCAATAGCAATGACATAAGGCCAAGTAAAATTAATATCAAGATTCCGGGGACCCGACCGACTCTGTCAATTACCGGCCGAGCTTGAAAATTTTATTACCCTGGCACTCATTGTCATGCTGCCGGCAGCATGACCATTGTCATGCGATCGGCAGCATAACTTCACAGCAAGCCGAACAGAGACCATTCAGCAATAATAGCAGTCTGGAGCAAGCTACTCACGGTCCAGTGACTTTGGTTTCTTGTCTAGCACAGCCCAGCTGCAAAGCCCGTGTTTGTAAACAAGGGGCCATTTTGACCAGTGCATTATGGGATGGGTTCCCTGACTCATTTCCTTCCACATAAACAAGGGAAATGACACAGGGAACGTGTTCTAGCACATGTTTTCAGCTGGTGCAGCAGGGGTCCAGTTACACATTCGCCCGATCGATCGCCAAATTCTACACGTTTCTGCTTCGGTCTGCCTTGAATGAACCCATTGTAGTCCGGTTGGCGATGGGGTACATGTTATATAACAAAACATCTTGCTTGGGCCAGCACCACTTGGCACAATCACAATCACCAGCTCTTCTCTTCAGCAACTGTGTTGACCTTTGAACCACAGTGGCTCACAGGTGTGAGATAAATAGGCTGCTTGCCAGTTCTTATCTTGTCAAGTGTGCCAACAGATTGTTAAGTGTGGTGGTGTGTGTTACATCAGTGACTATTCATAACTCATGTTGCGACTGCTCACTGATTTACAATGTGGAAATTTGATTGTTATTCAGCTCTATCCAAGCAAACCAAATTTGTCCATATAAAGAATTACCAGAGTAAAGTAATATCTACATTTGATATTTTCAACATGTATCCCCATTATATCTTAGATATCCTGTACAATATTCCTTTCAAAAGCTGAACCAATAAATAAAACAGATTCAGCGTTCGCGTAGACGGCGTCACCAATGCCCAAATCCGCAGTGTTTGGGCAAAGGACGCGAAAAATCATGACCTCTGCGTCCAAGAGGGACGCAGGATTTTCCCCCCTGACACCACCTAATATATTGCACTTACCTGCACGAAAATACGCCGTTGAATTGGCGTGACAGCTTCAGTGGACGTATTTTTCTTCTTGGCCATTCCAACGTGTTTGTAAACAAACACGCCGGCGGCCATTTTAAATGCATCTCGCACGATCGTCTCGCGGGAGATTGCGTGATTTTGACGTCATGGGGCCTGTCAGTCATCACAAAAGGGAAGTCCCAAACACGTTCTTGTCACACACGAACCAATCAGACGGTTGATCGATCGTGTGTGACTGACGTCGGACTCGTGCAGAGGTGTTGCCTTCAGGCAATTTCACTGCCTTTTCTTCAAATAAAATCAACATTACTTAGCCAAGTAAAATGAAAAAAAGAGGTTTTGAAATAAAAATACATCAATTGATGGAAAACATATGTGAATTGGTTATTTCCCTGCCCCCCAAACAAAATAAACACATTTTTAAAGATACCAAACCATACCAAATATGGTATCTTTGAAATATGCTAATAAATACAAATGAAAAGATAAACAATTGAATAAAAACAATGATTTCCAGGTGAAAAAAGTGCAAAAAAAAAGAAAAATAAGCCAATGTGAACAATTCTTTTTTGGTTTATTGTGCAGTTGGGGATATCTTATAAATCTAAACTATTGTTGAAAATTATGTTTAAAAAATGATGATCAGGGCTTTTGACCTCAAAATGGCAGACAACAACCCTACAAAAAATGGTCTCTCAACTTCAGCTAATAAAAAAAAGAGGAAATTTAATCATGACTGGCTCAAGCAGGAGGGATGGCAATGGTTAAGGTACGACAGTGGAAAGGAAGCCATGTTTTGCGATTTGTGCATAAAATACAAGAAAGGGAACAGTTATTGTACAGGGTGCAAAGATTTTCAAAAATCAAGCATTGACCGCCACTCCACCAGTGAAGGTCATAAATCTTCATTGGCTTCAAAAAAACACGCCGTTTACTGGGAGAGGAGTGCGGCAAATGCAGAGAAGTCTTCCAATGATGGGCTTATCCCACAAATGAGAACAGTCAAATACATTGCCGAGCAAAATCTGTCCCTGGCAACATATAGGAGCTTAATAGATCTTCAACAGCAGAATGGGGCTAACATTCCTTCCCCCTACACCCACCACCAGCCGGTTGAGGAAATGCTAGAGGCTATATCAAACTCCATACAAGATGAAATTCGACAAGATACAAAGGATGCCAAATTTGTGGGGATTATGGTAGACGAAAGCGTGGACATCGCGGTGTTCAAGAAACTAGTCATTTACACACAGGTGGTGGTCAACGGGAGGGTCAGAGTTTTCTTTGCCACCAACAAGAACGTGGAGGATGGCCGCGCAGACACCATTGTTGCAGCCTTACAGGTAATTGAAAAAAAAAAAAGACTTGCACCTAGTTATCAATGCTTTTTATTAATTTTCTTTTGGAAAAAACTGACAGGGCCCGCTCTTGTGAATGGGGGGCCTACCAGACACACCAGAGTGCTGCCCATTTTTTTTTTTTAATTTCAAATAAAAAAAGTAGCTGACAGGGCCTGTTCTTGTAAATAGGTGGCCTACCAGACACACCAGAGTGCTGCCCATTTTTTTTTTAATTTCAAATAAAAAAAGTAGCTGACAGGGCCTGTTCTTGTGAATAGGTGTCCTGCCAGACACACCAGAGTGCTGTCCATTTTTTTAGAATTAAATTCTTTTTTTGATTAATTGATACAAAAATTCTCTTTGCGTCCAAACCATAGTAGTAGTGTATCATTACATTTACATAAGTGCTATTTAAATTGTTATCATTATTAATCTGCTGGTTTCTCTCTGTCATTCTTGTTACTTTTGGCTCAAAAAACATCAATTTTGGTGCGTAACACTAAAAACATATCATTTATGCATTGTTTCTTTCATTTCATTGTAGGATTACCTGCAGGAAAACAATATCCCGTACCACAAGGTTGTGGGCCTAGGTACTGATGGTGCATCCGTCATGATGGGAAAACACAACGGAGTTGGAGTCCAATTAAGTAGAGAATGTGACCTACTCATCCACATCCATTGTTGTGCGCATCGCCTTGCCCTAGCAGTATCCCAAAGTGCTAAAGGGATCCCTGAACTGGCCGCCTATCAGGACACAGTGCGGAATATCTATTTCTACTTCGAGAATTCTGCCATCAGGTACAGGCACCAACATAAGTACTAGTCTGCTTGCCCTGGCAAGTGAATTTTTGTAAAAAAATATCTTTTGGGCAAGTATACTCTACTTCCCACTTGCCCGAATGGTCGAACAGATTTTCTAACAATACTACACATTTTTATATAGAAAAAGACCAGAAATATGCTAACAATGCAAAAAAACTTAAAAGAAAATGATTTTCAAGTCAATAAATCAATGATGAATAATATATACCATTCTAGCATATGTTATAACTTATTTCGGGCAAGCCAAACAATTGGATCAGGCAAGTGAAAATCATTAACTGCTTGCCCGGCATGGTAAGTTAGTTCTGAAACTTATGTATGCGGCTAACATTCAACATGTTTGATTACGTTGTTTGTTTTCAATTTATAATCTAGTTTATATTTCAAAAAAGTACTTCCAATAAATCTGTAAAAGCCTTTTCCGGTTAATCGCAAAAAAAATATTATGTCAATTGTTTTGTCAATCAATCGATTGTACAGTAAACATTTTGTTTGCCATATTTAGCCAAAACACATAGAATTTTCGAATCGAAAAAGAGAATGTCAATGCTCGAAACGATAACAAATGGATGTCAATGACTATTTTGTGTTGCATTGTTGTTCCCATTTACTAAACAATTTTTCAAGAAATGGCCTCCTACTTATTTTTAACCCTTATGCTGCTGGTGGCTAATTTCCCAATACAAAATCATCCAAAACTTTATGAAGGGCTGAAATCATGGCACATAGGTACTCATCTGGTAGTACTCCTGTAAGAGCTGTCCAATAAATACCAACATAACATGGTTTTAATTTTTTTCTAAATCTTTTAATATTCCAGATACAACAAGCTTCGTGCCATACAGGATGTCCTGGAATCACCAGTCGCACTGAAGCAACCCCATTCTGTCCGCTGGCTCTCTCTGGACCAAGCAGTGCAGGCAGTCTACTCCACCTGGCCAGCTCTGGTGTCGAGTCTCGGCCAGGAAGCTGTACAGGGAAACCCAACTGCAGATGGTCTAGCAAAGAAGGCGGAAACATACACCTTTTTGGCCTACACTAGCATGCTGTGCGACATCCTTCCGATCTTTTCGAAACTTAGCAAGGTCTTCCAGACATCAGATCTGAATATGGATATGGTAACTTCAACTCTTGCCAGCACAAGGTTGACCCTGGAAAGTATGATTCTGGACAGGCGTTCACTCCCGCTGTATTGCAGCCTTTATAACAAGCCAGCAGTGAATAATGAAATAACTTTTGAAGGGATCCAGTTGAAACGTTCCGAGGACATGATGCGACGCTGCGAGGAGAAGAAGAACCTTCTTGTGACCGACCTGCTTGCGAACCTCGAACGTCGCTTTCCTGAAGATGGAATGGCTTCCCTGTCACAACTCTTCTCCATCCTTAGCCCGACTTCACTTCGAGCAGTGCCTGCAGAAGAAATTGTCCCATTTGGACTGGATGCACTCACTGCAATTTCTGATAAGTTTGAGGCTGCCCAACACCAGTTTGATTTCAACCGGCAACGGGCACAGCACGACTTCCTGATGTACAAACACCATGCTCGCAACAGTCCTGCCCACTTCACGTTTGCTGACTTTGTCGCTGACCTATGCACTCGCTACAAGGATGAGTATCCAGATTTTGCACTCCTTGCTGAATACCTCATGTCAGTACCGCTCAATTCTGCAAGCTGCGAGAGGGGCTTTAGCGCACAGAATCTGACAAAGACCAAGAACAGGAATCGTCTAACAGAGGATCGGCTGGATCAACTTATGCGCATCAGCATCAACGGACCACATATGGCAAGATTCGATTATGTGGATGCAGCCCGTAACTTCCGCCTCATCAAGAAACGTAGGAGGTAGAAAAGTGGTTCAAACTAGTTCTAACAGGATAAAACACCATTGATTGCTTTTCACAAAGTCATGATGGTTTTTTCATAAATTGAGATTTATGGTGTATGACATTGAAAAGGCTTTTAACCCTTAATTGTGCTGCTAGTAATTAGTTAATCATACCATTACAAAATTATGCAAAAAACCTGAAAAATGACTGAAACCCTGACACATGGGTACTAATCTGAGATTACTCAGTGGAAGCTATCTAACGGTGCATAAATAAAAACATTGAGTACAAGACATTAAGGCAGCCAATCTCTTTTAAAATTGAGTCGGACATTCTACATCTAAAGATTTCAAGAGAAATTTGGAATCGGTCACTGTTTTCGAAAACAGCATATATAGCCCTTAAAAATTGTAGATATAATTTAACTATGAAGTCATGTTTTCTATATATTGTTGTTTTGATATTTGAGGCAGTCCAGTTAACATGTCCTTTTTATGGAATTTATTACTTTTTTTAAACTTTTTAAATTTGTTTTAATGAACCCAGAAACTATGAGGGAGTAAGATTGGTCGGTAAGTCGACGTGACAATGTCCTGTGTAACACTTATGTTTTTTTTAGAAAACTTAAATTTTTACTTATATCAACAAGTAAAAAAAGAAAATAACTATGTCATGACTAAACCAATTGGTTTGGGCAATATGTCAAGCAGCTTTAATGACTTTATTTTTTTCACTGGTTGAAATATGCAGTTAGAAACACAATTAGTGTTATAGGATCAGCTAGGAAGTCAACTTTTGCATTTAATTGAATTTTTTTTCCAGTAAAAAAGATAGTACAGAGAAGCGATAATCTTTGAAGAATACATGAGTGTGTTTTATGTGGTCTAGAGCTAGATATAACTCCTAAAGCAATGCTAGGGCATCAATGGACAAATTGTCCCATGTAACATTGTCCTATGTAACATGTGACTTTTCAGTAAAACTCAATTTCTCTCCTGAAGTCCACAAATAAAACAAAAAGCAAACTGTACCATGAGAAAGCCAAGTTATTAAAGAATCTGTTAAACTAAGTTTAATAAATGTAATGTTTATAAGCGCGAAGAAATTTCAAGTTTAAGAACACTATAAGAAAATCATGTCGCACTGCGTCATGTGTAACACAGCAGTGTTTTTTGTTGATACCTCCTACAATTATAAATAAATTCTAGCAGGAGTTGAAAAGTTTGAATTTGCTGAATATGATGTTTGTATTGCATGAATTTGGATGAATAAAAGTATTTTGGTTATAGAGTTAAATTGTGTTGAAATCTCATATTGTCCTGTGTAACATAGACAAATTACTGCGGAATGCCCCTGGCCTGACATTTAAGCCTGTCCTAGAAAATATGCTTTCACTCGATAGCACCATGTTCTACTTGATTTAAAATTAATTATTATAAAACATGCACTTCTTAAGGGCAAGTGAAAGTTAATGTTGTGCCCTGGTGTGCTTTTGAAACTTGTTGAGATTCGGTCAAGATAAACAGCATCAAACTGTTCAATTCATCCTAATATTTTTTGTGATCATTTATCTGCAAAGAAGAATACATATGCTGAAATAAATACAACTATTTCCATCATTTCACCATCTCTTTAATGCTTCTATAATAAACTGACAGAGACGGACCCCTCAGCAGTGCTGACTAGTGAATCCCATGGTAAATGAGTGGCATCCATGCAAATGATGATGATGATGATAATCAATTTAGGGGGGGGGGGGGGGTGCAATAAGGTATAGTTTTAGTACCACACCAGAGAAAAGAAAGGTTCTAAAAGCTAAGCCACAATAAGAAATAAAGCCACTAGACTACCATTATTACATAGGCTATGTTACAAGCCGTCATCCATGCCCATGAAATACAGCATGTGTTAATTTCAAACCATGCTGGGGATTCAGAGGGGGCAGAAATGATCATCCTTGGAATTTTAGTGGTATTGTTAAGGATGATAATTCCTGACTCATTATGCCAGAATTTGAACATTGTTTCAACCATTGCAGAGCTCTGCAAATTCTTTATAATGTTTGGTGGAAGTATGTTATTCCATAACCAGTGCAGCAAGACAAGCAGGTAAGATGTTTGGCAGAAGTTTGCAATATGACAACATTGGTGCTAGACAAGCAGGTAAGTACAACAGCAAACAAAAAATACAACCTCTTTCCCTCCCACTTTGATACCATTACATGAGATTCTTAGAAATTTTTGTTGTCCATCAACCAAACATTTAATTAAGCAAGTTCCTCGCTGAGCTTTTGTTCAATATCAATGATGTTTTTCCCTCTGATCAAAAAAGTCATTTTCTTTTGGCAATTCCCTGTAAAAACATTATTTTTGGTTGTCAAAATCAAACCTAAAATGCTCCAGAATGCACCAAAGAGCACATAAAAATCCAAAATGTTTGACTAGAAAAGATTCAGAATAGACATGTGCAACAAATATATCATGAATCATGATATATTTTTTGCACATGTCTGGACCTGAAATTGAATGCAAGACATAAACAGGATAAAGGGGTGAGTCACATTTTTTAACCATTTTCTTTCAGAAATGCAGCTAAAAAATGGCAACTTTTTCATCTAAATATTTCAAGTATTTCATGCTCAGAATGCACCAGAATGCACCACAGAGCATCTAGAATTCTAAAATTTCCTAGGGGGGGCATGCCCCCAGACCCCCCTAGCAGGGACTTCGCGCCTTCGGCGCTCGTGGTGCGCGCGCGATGCGCGCACACCGCTGCGACTCACATTTCTCAAAGTTTAAAATCTATAGGGCTGCAGCATATTTTACTCCTAGCGCTAACACTGAGATTTAAGACAAGGTTTATTAGAGAATACAACAACAACAACTCATTTTTGTTCATTATTTAGTCGGGCTATAAGATTTTCAGTCAGGCTATGAGAATTTGGGTACCTATAGCCCGGCGGTCTTCAAGAGTTTCCAGCCGAAGCCTGACCCCTGTGCAGTGGTAGTAGGTGTGGCACCCAGAGGAATTTTGCTGATGATTTTGCATGGGGTAAGTTGAATTTAATAAGACATTTTACAGAAGCTTATTTTATAGAATTTTCTAGTCATCCTAATCATTTTACTGTTATTTTGGAAATGCTTACTATAGAAGGTGAATATACTAATTGATGTGCTAGCTGCTTACAATACTGGTCAATAATACAAAAGTGGTTCAGATGGAGATATATGAAGGGGTGACACGGTCAAAATTAGAAGTTACTGTTTTTTTTAACTGGGTGGCCTGTACTTAAGAAACTATAAATTACTGCATTTTTTAGATGTGAAATGGTTGAAATTAGAAATTACTGAAGTTTTTTAACTTGGGGGGGGGGGGGGGGGGAGGCTTTAAGAAACTAGAAGTTACTGCAGGTTTTAGTTGTGAGATGGGTGAAATTATAAATAACTGGAGTTTTTCTTTCAGCTGGGTGGCTCTGGGTTTCAAATTTCAAACACTGGAATAGTATTTTATATACATAATCTACTATCTAGTCTCCAATATGTTTGTGATGCATCTTTTTTCTTGCAGATGAGTTACATGCAGCCTCACAAACCCTGTAATGGCAGCAACAAAATTGTTGTTTAGTGTGGAAAGAGAAACATGCCCACATTATGAGGCAAAAAGGGCATTTTTAAGTTTTGGAGTACATGAAACATTCCAACATGTTGTGGAAGAGATACACCCATGTTTAGGACTAGATCATAAAAGCTTTAAAATAACTGTAAGCTGCGCAGAGAAATACTCGAAGGGTGTGATTACTGGCATGATATGGAAGACATGACTACAAGTCTTGTGAGCCTACCTACCTACCCTCTTTTTTCTGGCCATGTCCCCTGAAGCGTACTTTTATTTTTATTTTGCCTAAACACTAGTCATTGGAGCATGGACGTTAAAGACAACATAGTGCCAATTGCAGGCGCATCATCCATGCAAACACTCAGTCATGTTGTGTCGTAGGTAAACGTGCAAACGGACGGGCAAGAAGACCAGCTGAACCTCTAACACCCGGGGGGGGGGGGGGGGGGGGGGGGAGGGACTCAGGTACAGAGGAGGCCGCATTCGCGTTACATATTTCACGGAAGAAGGGGTCTTTTTTTAAGACCTCCGTATGTCCGCGATTTTGTAAAAGAAGGGTACTTTTTTGTACCCAGGTACGAAGTATGGGGGTCAAAATTCCCTTACAATCCACAAAATCTACGCGGCTCTGACGCCGAGTGACTCCCGAAGTGACTGGGCTTCCGAGTTTGCTGCCGCAAATTGTTGCCGCTAAACATGCAGGGGATTATAAAATCTGAAGTTCATCCAATGTCAGTGTTTTGATAAAAGAAGGGGTGTTTTATTAAGTGGAAAAATCAGCGTTTTATTAAAATAAGGGTGCTTTTTTGGCCAGAAATAAGTGCTTTAGGGGTATTTTTTAATTTTGATAACGAGCATATGCGCCCCCCTAAATACCCAAGTGCCCCCCCCCCCCCCCCCCTCCCCGGGCTCTAACATCACAAGAAAGACCAGAGCAGCCATCAACATCTCAGCAAGAAGTTATGTCACAACAATTGGTTGGAAACAGAGCACCCAGAAAGTGAGGAGCAGGATGCTGAAATGAATGACACCATCGAAATAATTCCAGAGGATCATCAGGACATGCTATTGATTTTGCATAAAGTGTTTCCTACAGATCCAGAGAACCTGACAGAGCTTCTTCTGGCACAGATGAAAAATCTTTCCAGCAGGCACTGTACATACAACTACGTACAGTTGGTACAATGTATGTACAATGTACATACATTGTACGTCCAGTGCCCGCTGGGTTAAGGCGAAAACCAATGAAAGGCGCTGGAGCTGCAAAGTCATCGCAGTGTGTTTGAGGTTGAGGTGTAGATCACCAAAGGGATATGAGGGTCTCAGACTTTCTCCCGAAAATGAAGCTGGATTTTTGATCCTACCATCTACCAGGCTACTTCAGTACTACAAGAACATCGTCCAGCAAAAGCCCGGTGTAAATGAGGAAAACATAAAATGGATTAAAGGTCAAAGGCACTTAAACAAGGAGTTCCTGACGCAGGTTGGCACGGTGGAGTGAGCATCGATGAGATGTAAGTGCAGGATGACCTACAGATAATGCAACGTGGAAGTAGGTGGCATCTCGTTGGTTTTGTCGATATGGGGGATCTTGGCAATAAATTAGAAAAATTCAATCGCAGTGGACTACCTCTGGCAACACATTCCCTACAATATGTACTTGATTGTTTCACAGGTTTCCGTTGGCCTGTGGCATTCTATGCATCTAAGACTGCAACGGCTCACCAACTGTACGTAACATTTTTAGAAGTACTTGAGGCCCTCTTACTTGCTGGTTTTACAGTGGACTATTTGTCCATGGAAGGTGCCTCAACCAACAGGGCTTTTACGGATCTCCTGTTTCCTGGTCCCCCAAGAGACCAAGAATACCTGGCCCTAAATGTATTTCATCTAGATCACTCATACGCAGTTCTTCAAGACATCAAGCATTGCCTGAAGAAAATTAGAAATAGTTTGGAGGCAAGCAGGGAATGCAATCTTGCAAAAGGAGGATATCTAAAGGCACTTGCTTGGTTTAAGTCTTACTTGTCAGGTCACACACTCCGCATCAAGATTGACAAGTCATTCTCTGAGTTACAAGACATTCTGTGGTCTGTACCAAAGGGATCCGTGTTAGGACCATTGTTGTTCCTGATCTACCTCCTACCCCTTGGAAAACTCATCAGAAAGCATGGTTTAGAGCTTCACATATATGCAGACGACACACATATCTATCTGGCAATTGAACCCATCACTCAACAAGCTGTGATATGTAATGTATTGATTCTGTCTGGTGGGCTGAACTTAAAATGTCGTGACACAGCCACCACAACAGGTGCTTAATTCACAAATTGGTGAATACTATTCATTAATATATTGATTTCGTCTGATCCAGCTCAATTTTAAATAAAGACCCATTCTGTCTGGTGGGACTGAATTTCTGATGTAGGCACATGGCCAGCACAACACCTGCTTAATTCACGAATTGGTGAATAATAATTTTTAATACATTGCTTTAATCCCTGGTCACATTTGACAAAGGCCTCCGTGCGGCTGATTGATCGCATGCGTCCAAAGTGCCGTGAACAGGTCGCATCTGGCCAAACAGCGATCTTTCATTTGTGGTCACAAGAGAATTGGCCGTGTGGCCAGTCGTGACAAGTTTTACAATCACTGCAATGTTTAAGGGCAGTTCCATTTAAAAGTGTGGGTGAGGGAGGAACGGAAGATTTTTTTAGGGGGGGGGGGTCGAATTTTGGATTATTTTACCCTCCCCTCCATATATATATATATATATATATATATATATATATATATATATATATATATATACACACACACACACATATATATATATATATATATATATATATATATATATATATATATATATATATATATTTATATATATATATATATTTAATAAATATACATATATATATGGAACTGCCCTAACGCACTATCACCTTTCGCGGAGGACGCACAGCCACCTTGAGGAGGCCTTCCTGTGGCCTCACGGTCCTTATGAAATAAAATTAACATGTTTTCTTTAAAGAGTGCCTTGAGGAACTCTCAAGGATCAGTGGGCACGGCCTTAAAGGTTGCCGTGCGTCAGACGCTAAGTCAACAAATGTCCGTACGGCAGATGTGGACCTTAGACTGATTTGTGAACATGTTTGCAAACCTCTTTACTGCCCACGACCACTGATTTTTTAACGCACAACCTCTACGGTTGAGGCCAACTCCTTGAGGCACCCGCAAGGTGATCCTGCCATGGTTTTCGGCCGTAAACAGCCCGCACGGCAGACGGATGCCTAGTGTGACCAGGGCTTTAGTCTGATTAAAACTGAATTTTAGATAATAGCCAGGTGTTTGTTCTTATTATTATTGTTATGTATTACTAACGTGATTGCTGCTTTAGTGTTGTAATAAGACCTGATTGAATAAGTCTCTACCTTATTCCTTGTACCCACTCATGTGCTGTATGAAATTGGTCAGTTGTTTGACACTCGTATGTGCTAGTTAGATGCTCTACCTCTACACCCTCCTACTAACGCTTCAACAAGTCTGTGCTGTTAAAGGGTTGCGATAGCCCATTGAAAAGACTGAGAAAGCTGGGGACCGTGAAAACAACAACCTGCTTACTACAAAAATGGCTCAAGTACCTGCTGTATGCGGAACATCTAATGAAACACCAGGGGATGTGTTGGTTGATCAGGGCCCCCGCATGGAAGGTAGAACGCCTATTTTTAGTTTTGTTCCTGTTGGCGAACTGATATTTCCAAAAATGAAATATGACAGCATATTTGACAAATACATCATTGAAGTGGAGAAGGAGGTGATCAACGTCGACGAACTCGGCGGCCTGTTTGTTCTAGGTGTTAGCTTAGACATTGACTGAATGGTGGATTTTGTAGACTACGCCGAGGATCTGTGTCAAGGGAATTCTGGCTCGAGGGGGTGCTGTGAATAGAGCCGTGAGAATATACCTTGGCTTTAGGATATACCTGACCTACGACTACTATGAAGGAGACGGCCTCTTTAGTCTCCGACAATTCAAGGACAATTGGGGATAGGTGTGAAAATCCGCCCCCGGATAGAAAACTGTACCCAACTTGTGCTATGAGAGCGGCTCCTAGTCCGAACTAGAGGTAATTGTAATGCCTGCCGGCAGAAGCTTAGGGTAACTCACCTGGATCACCAAATTGGCTGCCTCATGGGGTGGGCTCATATTGTGCAAGATCAGCTTATGTTGGAAGAGCATCTCCGGCACCTAGCCGGAGCAGCGAAAACCGTCTACAAAACTGCTGTTACCACCCTGGCTTTTGACAACACAGCAAGCAAGGAAAGGCTAAGTTGTATAAGGCGCCCACAATTAGCAAGGGGGTTCCTCCTAATCTTGAAAAGACTACAATCATCCTAGCTACTGGGCAGAAAAATAAAAAAAATCTTCCTTCTCAATGGACCAAGCAAAAAGGTTCATTGTAAAACAAAGCAATATGAAGACTTTGCCAAGTAAACTTAAACTTACAAGGCACAAAACTAAGTTGTCATTATTTCCCCTCTTTGCCAGGAGAAAAGAAGCTTAGTGGCAGACCATTATTGAAGGTCTGGAAAGAAAAAATCGCTTTCTAAATGGACCCAGCAAAAATGTTCCTTGTAATACCAAAACATAAAATACAAGATGAAGGCTTTGGTGATTAGTTTCATTTTTTAACCTTTTTTATAAACCGGCTACCAAAGTATACTAACCAATTTAGTCAGGTCTGTCTGGTCAAGTCAGGAGACAGTTTAAGTGTAGATGAGTGATACTACAGCTGACATCAACCTGCTCATCACCCGTCAAACACCCCTACCCCCACGAGTTAACCATTTTAGAGTGTGATAGGATGTCACACCTTTGTCAGCAGTTCTGGAAGCACCAGGTTTTGGAGAAGATACTTCAGAAAATCCCACAGCACCTCTTCTGGTGAGCGTTCAGAGATTAGCCAAGCACCAGTGCTTGCTGGGTTATCCGCTTCTTATGTCCTTGAGGAACTTTCCATTGGTGGTGGGTCTCTCCCGCATATACTACATTTAAAATATCATTACCAACAATTAACCAATAATGAATAAATCGGCAGTAGGCACCGCATCCCTTACACCTTATCATTTGATACTTTTTTGTTTAAATAGACTACCAAATAGACATTTCTTTTTGCATGACTAACCAATCTTGAGTAATCTGAAATACCAATGTATTCAATGCTCAATTCATATATCACAGCAATGGGCAAACTGTCTGTGAAACAATCCCCTCCAAATTTCCTGTTTAACAGAAACCAGAAGTTGGAAGAGAATTTATTGCCTTATGTAATTAGAAAGGCTGCAAGTAGGAATACAGTTGTGCAAGGAAGATGTATGTACCCATAATTTCATTATGTTGTCTTCAAATTGTACAAATTGCTGATTATGATAAGGGTTGTTGTGCTTTTCAAGATTCTGAGAATGAAAAAAAAGAAAACATAAAATGGGAAGTTTCAAGCCAGAAGAGAGTCAAACAACAAGCAAGGGAGAAGTATACACTAAGCAGGTTGCCTGTCACGGCAGGGTCCCCATCAGTTAGATTAGAATCATTAATAAGAAAAAAATCATTTTTATCTAAGGGAACTACAAATAAATGCAGTGATAGCATTCCATGTTTCAGTATCCCATAATATATTCAGCTTGAACACAATTGAAATCAACGCCATGCTGCTCAAATATATTGGGTGGCAAATGAGGTATGTGTGTCCAACTAATGAACTTGCTATATAGTCATGGGATCCTTCTGTGGCTTAAACGTGTATTATTATTCAGTTATACCTGAATTAAAATCTTTACTGGCAGCATTCATTTCCCATTAATGGGAATAAATTCCTATTTCCCATTAATGGGAAATCAATTCCCTTTAAAGGTTGGTAAAGAACTATGTCTATGACAGTTATTTTTACTGGGGCACTTTCTGGGCTCAGGTATGATCCGTTGGCTTCAGGTAACTGATTTTTTTAAATTCTCAGCCGGAAGTGTAAATGTTTGACAAATGTCCTATATAAATTACTAAATAATTGCTTGCAGCCCTGGACTTTTGGAAGCAGTCAAGCAGAAAAATCCATGCAGTAAAGAAAAGAGATCTGACAAGAATTGACCAAAAAGGGGTAAAAAGGAAAAGGTGAATTTGATTTATTCATTCTGAAGTTGATGTGGCAAATTGCGTCTACACCTGACAGTAACATGTAGGAGTGTCATTGAAGGTCAATTTTTTACGATACTATTATCTATAACCTTTCCTCCGATATGGGCGATATGATACGATACTATTCTTTGCACTAACTTTATTTTCGGTGTTTTCACTACAAAATGAGAAACCAAAATATGTCCAGATGTCATCACAGCCTTTTTTATTTGACACAAAGTCTTTGATAGCTGTGTGATACTCTATTTGCAGGTATTTTGAGAGTATAGGATTTGCCTGTCACAGCATGGGTTATCGAAACCATGAAAAAGACTACTGTTTTGGGCCTCAGAACACATGAACTTTTTGTTTCCAGCATTTTCAATAGGTGGCGATAGCATCGATACAATACTGATACGATACCCCAAAGCTAGCAATGCGATTATCTGCTGTTTGATTTTGCCGATGCAAAGATACGATGCGATATGATGACACTCCTAGGAACATGACTGCTTATGAGATGATTCTCAAGCCATTGAAGTATGGCTATCAATGACAAATTAGACAGTTTCTTCACAGCATTAGTGCATGAATGAAGACTATATAAAACACAGACAAACAAAATTACTTCCTTCTAATATAAGTTTATGAATAGTTCAGTGTCATAGCCTGGAGAAGTCTACAAAGAAAAGAAATATTTAATGAATCCTCGTCAACTCCTGGTCAGACAATCATATATGTATGTATGTATGCATGTATGTATACATGCATGCATGTGTGTGCATGTGCAGATGCATATCTATTCTTGTTCTCCAGTTAGAGAGAATGACGCTTGAGCTATGATCGATCTCCCTTCCCTCTGGACAGACAGGATATATGAGGGTGAGGTCCCAATATTACACCTCACCAGATGTCTAATCCAAGACAAAGTTTTATCCCAGTAATCATAGTAGTTCCCATTTGGGAACAGAGGGTGCTTCCTTCTGGTCTGGTATGGTGTGTTCAGTTTCCACTCCAACTCATGCCTACCTGGATACCCGAAAGAAAAATACTATTTATGATATTCAGGAGCTGTCAGCAATAGACTGCATTAACCCAGGATGATTCAGACTTGTTCCAACTTCAGCTTCTCAAAGACGAAAGCTGAAAAGAGAACATGAGTCGCAACAGAAAGGATTTAGCAAAAACAACCATGAAGCCAAGACAGATTTCTGATGAGTTATCCAAATTCTTCAAAAACCTACCTTGCAAACCCGAGGGTAAAGATTTTCATATGGCTCGGAAACAAAATCATGATAAAAGAAAGCATCTCATTTATTTAGATGAAGTTTCAAAGATGCCAGAACAAATAGAGGGAACCTATGAATTGAAAAGATCTTTGGAAAAGTTCTCGTCCTAAAAATCCCGACAGGGAGGTTATCAGTAGAGACCCTCACCACCGGAAAAAGGAAATTTCCATCCCTTCAGAGTGCTTACAATTTGCAAGGACCAAGGTAGATGAGCCTGATCTTCCTTGTCATGTGTGCAAAGCTCATCTATCTTGGTACATATGTAGATACCGGGGCTTCGTTTGGTGGCGATGTATGTCCTGTTTTTCCCAGTCACCCGAAGTGCGTACCTAGTAACAAGAGCGCGTCGGCTGGCCTGTGCTCCGGGACTAATTGTCTTGTAGAATGTGATTTTGAGGTTTTCATACGCATATGACGTCATCTTCAGCATGTTTTCTCGAGTTTAAAAGGGAGCTCTTTTATGACACTAATTGAGCTTGTTTTGAGCGACTTCCAGGCCGCCACTCCTATTTCAGTAGAGCATAGCCTGGCTTAGGTAATCAGTACTGGGGTAATTGATATCTAGGTCACACTACATGTGTGGCACATGCCACCTGCAATTAGGAGTTTTAATACCTGTTGCTTCTAATCCCTGAATAGTTATCATGCATGGATCTAGAAAGAAAATTACCTTGAGAACAATGAGATGGATGTTATAAGTATGACTATTAGATGAAATTGAAAATAGCATAACACTTCACAGGTATAGAAAAATTATATAAATGATGGATGGGCATTGTATTTGAATTTAAATTTTGTTTTTCGTCACATTCATGCCAAGTGTGGCTAATTCGTGACTAAAAAGTTGTAAGTAGTGGAGGAAACCGGAGTACCCGGCGAAAACCTCCGCCTAACTCCAAGTCACTGGCAACTTTCTCACATACCCAGGTCGGGATTTGAACCCAGGCAGTGGTGAGAGACAGGGCATTGTAAGGAAAGCACAGTTTCTGAGAATAGTGATTTGGAAATAACAGGTAAAATACATATATAGTCTATGCTATAGACATTAATGATTAAATACAGAATTTAAGGTTAAATGTTAAGTTAGGATGTTTAGGATTGTGATATTTTTTTTTGTATTCATACCTCTAGGACTCAAAGGGGCTTTGGTAAAAGCAAGTGATCATTATTAATATGTATTGTTGCTTACTTCATAAGGATTTGGTTTTGTGGTGGAGAATGCATAAATGAATGACTGAATAGAGATGAGTTTAGGGATGAATAAAGGTTAAATGAAATAGGTTTACACATGATACTGATCCTTGAAGGTAAGACAAAAATTCATTTAACCTTTTGCAAACCAGTATATGTTAAGGGATATTCAATTACAAGAGCACTTGAGTCTTTAACCACCAAGATTATATTAAAATTTGTTAAATTAAGCAAATCGTGGCCAATGCACCTCAATATCATTCCTTCAACCTTAAACAACCAGGGATATGTAAGGGTTTCCTAATTACAACGTTCATGGCCAGAGCAACTCTACTTTATGACTTGATTTAGCAAAGTGTAATTTTATTAACCTGTTGCTAGCCACAGCACCTCATGACCAGAGCCAGAGCATCTGATGATATAGTAATTGTCTCATTACCATCTGTGATTCAACTGCTGAATTGATTTCGGTAGTTATTATTGTTATTATTATTAGTATTATTATTATGGTGTTATTCAGTTGTTATTATTGTTATCATCATTAGTATTATTATTATGTTCAACTTGTTACCTTGAATGTTTTGCGACAATAGCTTGTATAAATGTTATCAGCATCCTCTTGTATTGTTACTGTTCCGCATCATTTCGATATTGGGATGCATTACAATCAAACATGTTGAGATTGTGTGAATGGAGGAGGGGGTGGGGGGGGGGGGGGTTGTTGGGGATGGCGCATAGACTAACTTACCAATCTTTCTGAAACATTATATTGTTAAATCTTAGTTACTAATAACTCTTAACTCATGTCACTTCATTGAGTGGTGGGTGATGTTCTAAGAATGTGTGAGGGGGGGGGGGCATAGACTGACTTTCCAGTTACTTCTTGTACATTATATTGTTTAATATTAGTTATTTATAACTCTTAACTCATGTAACTTCATTGAGGGGCGAGTGATTTTTTGAGATTTTGTGAGGGGGGGGGGGGGGGGGGATGGGGCATAGACTGATTAACCAGTTCTTTCTTATACATTATATTGTTAAATGATAGTTAGTTTTAAATCTAAACTCATGTCACTTCATTGAGGGGTGGGTGATGTTTTGAGATTCCGTGAGGGGGTAGGGGTTTGGGCATAGGCATAGGTCTAAAATGTACCTCATCAGAGGCCAGCTGTTTATGACAATGGTATTGTTGTGATTTATGCTTTGTGTGGGATTGTAATAGACTAATAGTCCCTATTTATGTTAATTTAGACGAAGAGATTCGACGTAAAGTGTGTCAATCGTGATTCCGCACATTGGAATGTTGTGTGACGATACATCTGACGTGGGTGCATCAAGTCAGGCGGCTCAGAGTAAGATTACTGCCGTGTGAGGGCGCTCGTACATGTCGGCTCTAAAATAGAGCACATGTGTGCGATAAATTGTTTGGGATTGGCACATCACAACTAAATTTGTGATGATGGAACCGTGGTATATAGCTGCAGGGATAAAGATACAACTAAAACAGAACGAAGAATGGCCTTTCACTATAATCATGCTGGAATAAGTCAGCATGTTATTGTATTTGACGTTGTACTTATAGTTGAATGTATGTATTCGATTCTCAAAGGTGTAAATAATCAAACACATGTGAGGAGATGAGAAACGTCTAAATGAATATATGTTATAATGATTTTATTATACGTATCGCAGGCTGGACATGCCTAGAAGTCCTTGGGCGATGGTTGCGACATGCAGACCATGCTCCTATATGGCAGTTAGGGGTCCATACCGTTAAAATTATACGGTATGGTACGGGTACGGTATATTTTATACGGTTCTAGTATTCTAACGCTATCAATACTGGTTACTTTCTTAACTTTGTCGATGTTTTCGAAATTCTGTCGCGCGCGTTAATGCTTGGAAAAGTGTGGTGGGGCTGGACTAGCACCATGTAAAATACATAGCGTGGCCCTCTTCACACTTTTCCAAGTACTACTGCGCGCGTTAGTGTCTATCGTGGTGCAGTTAAAATGGCGGCCGCCATTGGATGACGCGATCGCGATGTATTTTCCCGCTGATCCCGCGTCTCTGCACTCTTTTCGCCTTGCCTGCTACATCAGCAGAGAGGCATTTTTAATCATAGTACCGGTAAAAAAGTACCGGCTACTTTTAATACGGTTTGACAACGGTATTTTTCGCCGTTGTATCGGTACCCTCACGGTACTGTCGTACCGGTGTGGACCCCTAATGGTAGTCCTTTGGAATGGTTGAGAGAAGACGTCAGAGCCATGGAGAGAGCAGTCCAAAGGATAGCTCTATTCAGGAATTATGACAAGGACAATCATGATGGAACGAACGGACAGCGTGCACAATCTACGTGTAAGAAATCTGGCTCATTGCGCGTGGACGTAAACAGGGTAGAGCACAGCATAGATTGGCCGCACTTGTACATTAAAAGGGTGGTCAATGGAAAAAGGGTCAGAGTGCAATATAAGGAACAGACCACAAAGGAGTTTAGCATGGGTTTTTGGTGATGTTTGACTCGCCAAAAGGGAAGTGGGATAAACAACTCATGTTAAAGAGATTGAAATCTCTAATGCAATATGGCACGGATTTTTCCTGGGAAAATGCCAGGAGCTTTTAAGAAATGTTAGGAGTTGACGTCGAGCATGGCATCAGGAAATGGGAGGATACCGAAGCAATACAGGAAATATGATTAATACATTCGCAAACGATTTTCCCAGAGAAAAGGGAAAACAAAGAGAGCAAATAAACCACTCCAAACAAAAAAAACAATAATAATCGAAATCGAAAAAAATATGTCAATGAATCGAATCGAGAAAAATTGGATGTCAAGCCCAGCCCTATGGCATATAAGCACTCGGAGGAAGATTGTTTCAGGAAAGCCATAGACAATTCAAAAAAATTGAAGAAGAGTGAATGATACGACTCCCTCATACATTGCAAGAAAGGGGGGAATGCAGGAAGGTCAGCCAAGGAGCTATAACGTGTCCGGATCTGGATCATTGTGTCAGGGGATTACATGGAGAGGACACATGCAACAAACCGGGTACATGACAGCGAGGTGACCTAGAAAAGAGGAAGTGGAACAGAATTAAGGAGTTACATTGTGGCATATCCGAATATTTGCAGCAAGCGGAGGAGGCTTTAACGGTCTTACAGAATATTTATACAGGGGAACTAAGAGTCAGGGAAGTGAAGCACAAAATATGTCGGCCAACGCAACATATGGTGTGGCTGGGTCCCCCGTACGAATCGCTGGACATATCAATATCTATCCCTAAGAATAAGCTGAGCGAGGTCATCGAGGAGCTGAGGAAATGGGAGGGGAAATAGCACGCAAGCCAGCGCGAAATGCAACAGCTCTTAGGTTTACTGCAATTTGTGGCAAGTGTATCGCTTGGTGGGAGGCATTGAGTCCAGGGTTTAATCCCAGGTCAGGACGAGTATGGGTTCAATTCCATTATAAACTGGGACAACCACCAAAAAACCTTTATTTCTTTATTGTCTGTCGCCCAAATAGGGAGAGATTACTTTGAAGAGTTTCATTTAATATCATCCTTCATGCTATCTGTGTCATCTGCATATACAATAAAAGCTCTTAGGAGATCCAAATTTGTTGTTTTACAAATACCACCACACTATGGAGGATCAGTGAGATATAGCGGTGGGCCATTTTTGGAAAAATTGCCATTTCTGAGGACGGAGATAGCTAAAATCTCTCACAAATTATTAATGGTGGCTCAATTTCTGAGGGTGGCACAACTTTCCATCAATATAGTATTCTGTTTGTTGTCACCTGAAAGCCTGAGGAGATACTTAGACCAAAGAAAGTCAAAGCAGCATTCACAAAATTTATGCCCGTCCAGATTTATCTAAGCAGTTGCTTCAAATCCTTATGTAGCCTGTTGATTAAAAAGGACAATTTACACTTCAGCCAGGTCATAGAAAATGGTTTATTAGGAAAAAATATTGTCACTAGTACAAAAAGTAAATATTCTTCATAGAGAGTGTTGCCTGCCGAAACAAAGAATTTATTTCAGGAAAGTGACTGTGTAAAAGACAGGCTGTATGTGTCCTGTCTAAGTCCCTGAGTACAAGTCACCAGCACATCTTAAACTAATGACAGGTGATGAATAAATAAGGCATAAGTGATGAGAAGAAGTGATGATGAGTGATAAAAAGAAATACTCTGTTGTGTCCTGTCAAATTCTGAGATAGCACGAAATAGAAACAAGTTCATTTTTTATATGGATGGTTTTTTTTTCTTAGTTATATTTTTTCATTTTATCATGAGGAGAACAATACCTCGGAATATTTCAAGAGGTTTGCTTCCAGACATTTTGGTGTCTTCTAAGCTCACGATTACTCAGACCACGATCTAATGGAAAGTAGAGCAGTTCCAGTGCGAAGATTTCCTTCATTATTTCTTGTGTGTTTTCTGATATGAGATGGCTGCAGAGATCCACCAGCCAGAGGAAGTTATGGTGGACCTTGCCTGCCTGCATCTCCTCCCTCGAGTACAGCACATATTTACTAGACGCTTTTGGCAGCTTGGCATACAATCTTTGCACCTTTTCCCTATCGTAGTTAATGCTTGCTCTGGAAGAATTTTCATTGTCATATTTGGTGCTCCCTCTGGAGGACAACACGTCCCTGAGAGACCTGCCAGCAGGCGTGCCAGACTGTTTCCTCCTCCTCTTGCTGTGACTGCGTTGATCCCGCATGTCAGAGAGTTCTGGAGATGAGTCCTCATCCTCTGAGGATGATGATGCGGCAACACGAGAACTGCGTATGGTGTAGTCAGACAGACCCAAGCTCTCCATCTGCTCAAGGGGATCATCCTCTAGGAGGTACTGAATACTGCTCGCGCGGAACCGTTCTTCTTCCTTTTTGGTAGTGTCCTCCTTGAGGTCAGGCTCATGTTCCTCAGACTTCTGACTCGGCTGTGTTTCCATATCCTCGAACTCCATCATTGGGTCCTGGTCGAGCTGTTGCTCTATAGTTCGCTGCTGGTCTGCCGTGGATTCTCTGGTCAAGAGGGTCTGCAGCGGCTTCTGCAGCGCTTCTCTTCTTTCACCTGCAAAGTAGGAAAGAGACAATGTGCTACCACAGGTAGAACTATTTCATATCAGTCTCCCCCTTGCTTAAAGCCGGGAGGGGACATTTTGTTCTTACACATGGAGTCATTCCCAACTACACATAGCATATAACTAAGTCCATGTGCATACTTGACAAGGTAAAAATTGCTTCTTCCTCTTGATTTTAAGCAATTTCAAAGGATTTGTTGTATCTCCTGACAAAAGTAGGATATTTAGATATCTGTCAGATAAAATAGAATTTTTTTTTCAAAATTTTGACCTAATTTATTAGAATTTAGAGAACAGATGAGAGGTCAATTTTATGCACAGCAGTGATGTGAAAAATATCTTCTTTTTTTAAAAACTAGCATGAACTGTGGTGGACTATCCCCAGAATTCTTCACCTTAATGGGGCACCACCTGAACCCCACTGGCAAGGTCTGAAACGATAACCTTAGATCAGACTCAAATTTGGAGATTGTGCCTTTTCCAGTAGTGCACCCCGATTATGGAATGCGCTTCCACAACACCTGAAGGATTCTACATCGCGTCAGGCCTTCAAGAAGTGCCTCAAAACACACTTTTACAGGCTTGCTCACTGAGGCTTTGTGGACTATGACTCAAACTATGACAATGTGCAGCACTTTTGAACATTTAATGAATTTATTTAAATGGCGCTATATAAATTCCAATTATTATTATCATTATTATTAAACTTTATTCATGGCTCTGATAGAACTCCCACATGATATGCAGGTCTTCAGATTCCTAACAGGAAACTCCCTATGCATATAATCTAATGGTAACCACCAGACCAAGTGGGTGATATCATGAACAAAAAGGGGGCAAGGCAAGAAAATGATGAACAGTATCCTATACCTGCTTTAATCTTCTTGCTCTCGTAGCTCCTGACCTGATTTTTAGAGATTTGCTTGTAATTCTGTAAGACTTCCCCGATGTCATGGATTTGATCCACTTCCCTGAAAGATCAAAATACAAATCTTAAGTTCATCCAATAAATATGCATAGCCTATTTTTTGTTCTACATTCATAATTTGTCATTATTTTTCTTTTTTTATGTTACTCCACATCTCTGAAAGATCAAGATGCAAATCTAAAGTTCATCCAATAAATAAGTGTAGTGTAGTTTATTTTGTTTTGTTTTAAATTCATAATTCATCATTATTTTTCTTGCTACATTAGTCCACATTTCTTGTAGAGGTACTAGCGAAGCATGTGGGGGATGACTCACTCATCTACTCACATATCTGGAATCAACTAGAGGAAAAGTTGCAATACAGTATCGGCAATTATTAGGCACCCTTTAGTAAGAGATTAGGAGCTGATTTAACCCTAATGCTGCTGTTGGCTAATTTGGCCAAGATGAAAAGAGGCAAAAAAAACGGAGAAATAACTGAAACCCTGGCAAATGGGTACTCAGCTGAGAGAAATCAGAGAAACCTATCCAATGAATACCAACATGACAGGGTTTAGATCTTTGTGTCCTTGTGCTTTGGACAAAAGTTGCCTCAGCATTGGAATGGCTAAACAGTTATTATGGTTTATTTAATTGACTGAGCACTCATATGTTCTGCATGTGCCATTTATTTTTTTGAAATGTCTTTCCTCCATTTCTAAGAGAATCTTTGAGGTACCAATACCAACCTAGAGTGTGCTCTTAACCCAGCCATTGCTGAGGCTACTTACGCCCAAAGCACAAGGGCACAAATATTTTTGGAAAAACCTCTAACCCCTGTCATGTTGGTATTCATTGGATAGCTATCCCTGAGGACTCTCAGATGAGTACCCACGATCCAGGGTTTCATACATTTTTTAGGTTTTTTGCCTCATTTTGTAGTGGCCAAATTAGCCACCACCAGCATAATAAGGGTGAACTTACTTGGAAGAGGAGGGCAGGTCGAGACTCTGGTATGGGCCTCGCTTCTTTTCCATAAACTCCATCCACTCAGACCAGATGAAGAAAGGCTGCTCTAAAGTTGAGGAAAAAAGATTTAGTTCAAATTTTATTTCTTTTATCAGGTTTGCCATATCGGATAATACATAAACAACAAATCAATAAAGAGAGTGATGCTATTGTAATCAAGGTGGTAGAATCCTTTCTGACTTTCATGTCTCATAATATTTCTGACTTCTTTATTTCTTAGAAGTCTTTATGGTTCATTTCTCCTGCTTATCATCTAATATTGACCATCGCATTTCCGTACTGTGTTCTAAGTACATTGGTCAAGTGTACTTTATATAAGGATAGAGTGAGACAGAAAGATACTGAGTATCTACTTTTATATAGACATCTTCAGAATAGCAAGAAAGTTGAGACTGAAACTTTGGCTTGACAAACACATGTTGAGAGCAGCTAGATAATTTGATTACCAATTTCTTTAGGAGTTGTTGCCCCTTATGCCACACGCTGTGTGGAGGAGAGTGAATCTAGAACCAGGGTGGGCGATACTTACTGTTGGAGAGGAGTCCAGACAGCTCTTTCCCACTTTCAGAAAGAATCCTATCAAAGATAAATGGAAAAAATTTGAAAAACATTTGTGAGAAAATTGTTGAATGTTGTGATGAATATTTCCCATTCAATCATTCTTAAATTGACACTTTGATAAAAGTACTTCTGCAACAAATCTTGTCCTCAGGTCAATTAGCAATGAAAGAGTTAAAAACAAACTGAGTGGAATATGGTCACTGAGTGGAATAATTGACCAAAAATTAGTCAGAGGAAATTCCATGCAAACCGGCAGGTTGAAGAATCTTTAGGGAAAAAGAGAGCTTTGCAAAAATGGGTGATTGTTGAAACTTTATTTATTGTCAACTGATGAAAAAAGTGGGTGACCGGAACTAAAGACTAGCGAATTCATTGTGTTAAGTGCGGTACCTCTCAGTACTGTCATCCAGCCCCAGCAGGAGTTTGAGCAGTATGATGATGAAGGCCATAGCCAATGCAGCGTAGTTGCGTATCTGCTTTGTGCGGTCCACCAGTAGTGTCATGGAGGGCTTGTGGACATTCAGGAGAGACATTGCCAAACCAAAGAGCTCAGCTGAAACATACAACATATACCCAATCAGGCCTCAGGATCTGCTCAAGACAACAGTGATACATACAGAGGATATGGGGGATAGTTAGTTAAGAAATAAGCATAAATTTACAAAATAATTAGGCTGTGATGCTGGTGACACACTCAAAATAACAGATCTCCTAGTTTCGCACTCTTGTCCTCTTTCTAACAAGTTTTGAATTTGGAGTGTGTCACCAGCATCACAGCCTCAAAGGAATTGTGTGGGTTGCATCTATTTGCTCTATTCCGTTGTACATATCATACCTACATTCTAACTAAAAAATTCACTAAAATATAGTCTTATGCAGAATAAATATAATCAAATCTGCAGCCCATGAAGGGACTGACATTTTACGACATACCTCATATTGCTGAAAAAGAACATGAAGAGGATTTGTTGAATCTTTAAGGAACACATTTTAGTCAAATATATTTTGAAATATTGCCTCTATATTAGCTAACTATTTCTCTATGCTAACTCACCCGGTAAACATAACTCCAGAAGGTACTTGCTGATTAGCTGGTGCATTGAGACCTCAGGAAAGTCCTTGAGTCCCAGACGACTTATGAGTTTGCCGGTATCCAGCCGGATCTTATGTGTTTTGATGAGGGTCTGGATAAGAGTAAGTATACAGAATCTATAGAGTAAGTATACAGAATCTGTAGAGTAAGTATACAGAATCTGTAGAGTAAGTATACAGAATCTGTAGAGTAAGTATACAGAATATATAGAGTAAGTATACAGAATCTGTAGAGTAAGTATACAGAATCTGTAGAGTAAGTATACAGAATCTGTAGAGTAAGTATACAGAATCTGTAGTGTAAGTATACAGAATATATAGAGTAAGTATACAGAATCTATGGGTACCGGTCAACTTCAACATACACACAGGCTGAAGACCTTGTATTAACAGATGACGCTTGTAGACTTGAGGAAATAATTTTTATAATAATTACGAACATGACTGTCGTAGATCAACTATCAATTTCTGATCACCCCAATCATGAGTCACATTACTGTAAAACAGCTCCAATCATATTCAAGCCAAGGGCACTGATTGCAAATTACATACTATTACACTCCCTAACATGTGAAAATACCACATGATCTCTTGCTACAAGGAGAAATGAAATCAAGAAAGTTTAAATGTAAAGCGTCATACATTTAAGTGTAGGAAAATATGGAATATTAGTGGTAAGAGGAAGATTAGGGAGCACATTTTGGATATAATACTTAACATGATAGAATATCTTGAAACCTGATTAAGGGGAAAATACGGGATATGAGAGCAGTTGGAAATCATACATAGATCTTCTGCCTACCTTCATGCGAAACATATGGATATCATAGTTGTAAAATTTCATGTCATCAGGGAACAAGGTATGCACATTTTTGTAAGGAATCTTTCCCTTTTTCACCCATCTGAAAATAGACAAGTTCCTGTAATACCTTCTATACTGACAGAGAGAAGAGCATAGGTTGAATCATCTGTTGTGAAGATAAGGCTTAAAAAATAATTTTTGGTTTTTGGATTATCTTTTTTAAAAAGTGTGCTTAATGCATGTTTTATGTTGATTGGAGGTTGGAAAATCGGAAAAAAATGTTAGGATAGGGTTGTTTTTTTTTATAAAATGTGAGCTCAGCTCACAGGAAACAAATAACTTTTTAAGTCTTAAAGGAGTTTAATCCTTTGTTTATGTAGTTATGTACTGAAGCTGCATTCTGAAAGTACTGAATATTTTTTGACCAACACTTGATAGACAAAGTGAAAGTATACATATACAACAGAAAAATAAAATAACAAGAAAAGTAAATACACAGAAAAGCGTAATTATGAGAAATATATACACAGTAAATGATAGCCACTTAAGAGCCACGGGGTACTTCACGTTATATTAATACTAATGATAATAATAATAATAATAATAATAATAATAATAATAATAAAAATAATAATAATAATAATAATTGTAATAATCTTTATTCAAAGAGAGCAACTCAGTCCAATGGTACGGATCTTCCCTGAGGTCCTCTGAAAGATTGTGAGGTCCCACCACGATGTGGTGTAGCTAAGGTATAAGTAGAACTGAAGGTCCGTAAAAAGGGGGTACTTCTATAAAGGTAGGGTAGGTAAAAGGTGGGGAGAGGACTTACCTGACGAGATCAGCAGGCATGACCAGGTTATTAGTGTACATGAGCCCCAGCTGACAGAAACATATAGTCAGCCGGATCGTCATCCTGTCAACATTCAGTAACAGCAATGAGTCATGCACAGGACCTTTTTTCTGAAAGATAAAAGTTAAACAGAGCAGTGTTGAAAGTGTATGGCAATCAAGCGGCTTGAGCCATTTATGAATATATTTGGGTGACCTACAATTAGAATAAGGTAGCCAAAGATGCTGCTAAGTTAAGGATTTGTGGTACTCTTAAATGGTGACACCTATTGAGTACTGGACAAACTAAAATAACATTTTACAATTTATCTGACATTTCTGTTTGTTTACCAGAAAAGATAGCTGGTATAATGGAACATCATACAGGTAATTTCCTTGCACACATTTTCAAACATGTGGTGCGAAGTCTAAGCACAGTGGGAGCCGCTAGACTGACCTATTCATGGGTAATTGGGTCACTAAGTAGTCACACACCGCTTGCGTCCCTGAACAGATGCTGCCAAGTGCAAAGATGTATTACTTTAGATTAAAATCCCAAAATAATCCTCAGAAATTAAAATTCATTATATTTCACTAGTAAAGGACACTTATGTACAAGCACCCAATGACTGCTAGTGGAATGTTTTAACCCATTCATAACTGTAGCAGCCAAAACTGTCTGCCAATTTTGGTGATATCTCTCTGACAAAAGCTATAGTCAGGACTGAAATCTGGGAAAGGGCCTTATTTAAGGAGTTTCAGGCATTTTGGGGTAAAAGTGGTTTGCCAACGGTTTTAGCATAATTTGATATTGCTGAATCTGAAAATGATGGATACCAAAGTCAATTTTCAGTTTTAAGCCCCTATTTTGCATTTGTCTGAAACACCCCAAAATATGCAAAAAGGCCTCAAAATGGTCAAAATGATAGGTGTAGGGTAGGAAAGACATCCCAAAATGTTCATAACTCAGCTGAGACCAAACATACGGTTGAGTGTTTGGTATCAAAATGTTGGTCTGAAAGGGAAGTACCTTTTGTAATACTAATCACACGACTCACTATAACCCATGATGCAATAAAGGTCATTCAAGGTCAAAATGTCTGCCAAATCAAGAATCTGGGATTTTCCCATAAACTATAGTTTCCATTCATAAATTTCTCAGTTTTTTTTGTAGGTATGTATTTGTCATCTGTAGCCACTTTTTCTAAAGGAATGCCTTTTAGTGGAGTTGTTAAACATTTTAGAAAGTTCATTGATTAGAATTATAAGTCCAATTTTGATATTTAAGATACAAAGTAGGGTACCAGGCCCACCTGGAGCCCCCTAAAATAGCCTAAAATGGTACACATTTGAAAATCAAAATGGCTGTATCTTAAGTTTTACAAGTCGTAAAGGAGTAGATGATGCATTAAAATATCAGGTTTAATTTTCTCTTTAATCTGGAAGATGATGGTAAAAAAATTCTAGAATTAAGGGGTCATTGAAGGTCAAATAAAGGTCAAAATGTCATTTTTTCTCTAAAAGATTTAAATTTTGATGAAGAGATTTTGATGAAGTAGTCGTGTTTTGTCATTATATAATTTCCAAACCAAGTTACCACAATAACTGACAGATAAATAATCTCAAATAGGGTCAATCAATAACTTTTTTACCAATTACCTGTGAAAATGAAGTTGTTTTAAGTAAATATGGCGGCATGGAATGCGGCATTTGGCTATACCATGCTTATAATAAGTGTTAAAAGACGGCTTGTGAGAAAGTGCTAGTATGGGACCACTATTTAGGTCATAAAAGTTGTGAAAAACAAACATCATAGGCATTGTTTAGTATCAAAATGCTTGTTGAAAGACAATCTTTCCATTTCACGCAACCAACTTAGGGTAGGGTATGTTGTTGTGATATTAGAGGTCACTCAAGGTCAAACTAACCCCAAATTACATAATCTAAAGGCATTTCGGCCTTGAATTGTTCAGTTAGCAGCTTATTAAACTCTCCTAGAATAACTTTTTCATCCTTGAAATATCTTTAGGTGAGAAATATCTTTGAAAAGGATTCTCTGACATTTTTTGAATCATTTCAAGACAAAGTCTGGGCCAATCTTGAATATTTAGGGACCAAATTGACAAAATGCTTGATTACCGGTGCAATCAAATATTTAAGGGAAGCAGCAGAAAGTTGACATAACAGAGTCATATTCAATGCATGTATGGTATGTCAGCTTCCATTTTCAATGGGGAGAATATGCCTTTAAACTTGCCTATTGTGTTTGTCATGTAATATTAAAGGCAGTGTAAAATATTAATGTTTTGAGGAAAAAATGAAGGTCAAATGAAGGTCAAAATGTCATTTTTCTATAAAAAATTCAAGTTTTGAAGAAAAGATTTAGGTGAGGAAGTTGTGTTTTGTCATTACATATTCTCCTTAGCAAGTTACCACAGTAATTGACAGAAAAAATACCTTTATATGCTTTTCCCCAACATGTTTACCCTTTACCTGTGAAAATGAAATAGTTTTAAGTTAACATGCAGATGTGGAATATGCTATTGGGCAATGCATGCCTATAGTTAGCATTAAAGATAGAGTTGGGAGAAAGTGCCAGTATGGGACCACTATTTATATCATAAAAGTTGTGAGCACCAAACATTATAGGCATTGTTTGGTATCAAAATGCTTGTTGTTCGACAATCTTTCCATTTCATGGAGCCAACCTAGGGTTAGGTATTTTGTTGTGATATTAGGGGTCATTCAAGGTCAAACTAACCCCAATTACAAGATTGAAGGCATTTCGTTTTGAGAATTGTTAGTTAGTAGCTCATCAATTTTTCCTAAAACATATACTTCATCTTGCATATATTTTAGATGAGAAATATCTTTTAAAAAGGACATGCTATGCCTCCTTTTAAGGTTATTTCAAGCCTGTGCCTATCTTGAATATTTAGGCACCAAAATCACAAAATGCCTGATTATATGTGCACCCAAATATCAATGAAGCAGTAGAAAGGTGACACCACAGACTTATATCTTATGGTATGTCAGTTTTCATTTTCAGTAGAATATATTAACCTTTCAACTTGCTTATTTGTGTTTGTCATGTGAGGTTGAAGATAGTGTGAAATGATATTGAGATTTAATAAAATCTGAATGTCAAACCAAGGTCATTAGGCTAAATTGAGCACTTTAGACTTTGAAACAAATATATATATACTGCAGTTGCATTTTGGTCAAATGAGTATTGCTCATTTGCTTGAAAAGAATATTTGATAATCATGAAATCAATTGAATAGTTAGTTTACAATAATTCCAGATAAGAATAAGTCGCTTTGTACCTATGTGGAGGTAAAAGACTGAGACTACCAAGGTTTTACCTAATTCTGATTCAAATTCAGTAGCAAATTAATCAAAGGTCAAACATACAATTAATTAAAGTATTTATTAAATTGAAGTAGATTTTTAGTCTTCCTACTGCAGTTAAGTTTTCAATGGAAAATATTAAGGCAGTGTAAAACATCAATATTTCAAGGAAAAAATGAAGGTCAAATTAAGGTCAAAACGTCATTTTTTCTCTTTTTGCAATCTGTGTTCAGAAAAAAAATGGAAGTCATAAAGTTCTAGGATAGCTTATTGATACTATTTGTACAAACGTTAGTAACTTTGTGAATTTGGAGGCCAGCAAAGATTAATAAGCTCAGTTCAAAGCTAGAATTACTTTCTTAGCTCATGCGTGATGGTCCCTGTTCAGATTTAGAGGTCATTGAAGGTCATTATGAGCTCTGGTACATGTTTTTGAATCTCTCACCTCAGAAGATGTCAGCGAGAGGTTATAGGAATTTCTATTTGAACACTTATTTAACTGGGTTATTTAGCTGTTTATTGAAATAAGCCAAAAGGCCTTCACTGCTTAGGAATGCACATAAAATAGTCACAGATAGCATGACTGTCAGCCAAAAATGAACCGAATCCTAAATTGGGATTTTTAGATCTGCTTGTTTTCCAAAATGGATTAAGGTATGTAAACATAATTCAATTATACACTCGGTCGCATATGCTCGATTTGATTATTACAAAAAAGAACCAGTGAACTGTTGTGTTCTACCTTATAAACCTCCAGAGGTTATCATGGCTTATCTTGGTATAACAGCATGAATCTTGACAATAATATTAGTTTTTAACCCCCAGATACAATGAAAGTTATCTTTATATGGAAATTATGAACTGTCAAAACTGAACTGACAGGAATAATGGACAATTTCATAAGGATGATAATTTTAAAAATCATATGACTAGATTTATAAAATGGTTGTCATTGAATTCCAGAAATTGCCACACGTTGTGCACGTGCACATTTAGAAACACTGGAGGGAAAACAACAAGAAAAATTCAAAGTATTTAAGTAATAATTTAGTATCTACATATATTGGAATGATGATAGAGAAATCGTATTGATTAGTGATTTTTCATCATAATGATCATAACATCATCGTCTGCTATTGAATTCCTTATATGCCAAATTATTTACAATTTAACCTGGGGACCCGCCGTGGCATAGCGGTTATGACACCTGGCTCCTAAGCAAGAGTTCGCAGATTTAGGTCTCCGCTGGGTACCCAGTCAACTAGCTGGTTGACCTGGTCGCTTTATGAATACGTGGCATTGTGGAGGTCTGTCTATGGTCCTTCTGCACAGTGAAAGACCCCTTGGATCTATTTGTAAAGAGAAGGGAATTTTTCCCCTGATCCCAGTTTCTATCTCATCGCAATATGACCTAAACTGTTGAAAGCAAGGTTAAACCCCAAACTTTCCTTCTACATTTTAACCTTCGTTTAACCTTTACTTTAACCTCCTATCTTAGTTTTTTCTGCATATTTCATTTAACAAGAAAACATTAATAGGTTTACTCCTACAGGGTGCAACATAGGTCGAAAAACATTTTCTAAATGGGGCAAGCTGCCCATGAAGACTTCCCCCGCTAGCACTTCCACTTGCCCCCGCACTGTTAAATAAAGGTGAGATTGGACTTTGCCCAAAACATTACTTGCCGAGCGGGGCAAGTCAGGGTCTTGTTCAGCTTGCCCCATTGCCGTTTTTTACCGAATTCACTTGCAACTTGCAACGGAGCCAGTGGTTATGTTGCATGCTGTCCTAGGTAAAAATGAAACTTTCTACTTCTTGAACTCGAAATGCAATCAAAAGCAACTCATTTCATCTGGTTATAGTAATGTAGCTGTAAACTAACTCAGTTCCTGCACTTCATGACTAAAGTCATGAATACTATATTTGACCTCTTGACCTCAAACTTTTACACCATCTATATTTTACACTGGCTTTGATCCTTAAATGACAAAAATGGATATGAAGCAAACATTTTGATACTATTTAACCTTGTGCATGTAGTTTGGTGTATGGGGCATAGATGACACTGAAAGTCAATACTGTAGAACACACAATGTTAGCGTCTGTTTATATATATAGCGTACATAGCGTGTGGTTCCGCTTCGCTATATATAAAAACGCTATACTTTTTTCTTACTGACAGTACTGGCGCTGTCGGCGGCGGCTACCATCGCTAACATAAAGATACGCTATGATGCGAAAACTCCCCAATTCGCTATATTTGTGACACGCTTAATATGTGTGTTCTACAGACTATAGTATTGGCCTTGTTTTTTAGAACAATTCAGAGATCGCTTCTAGTTAAATTCCTGGCAGTCTCATTATTTGACCTCCACAAAGATGCAAATCAACTTGTTACTAGAGTTGTAAACTAACTGCTTTCTATTTCATGAATGTCAAAAATACCTTGCAGGTATATAAAATTACTCATTCGAACAAGATCCCACTGCAATATACAGTTATATGCCCCAAAGTAACGAATACTCTCTTTGACCTTTTGACCTTCATTTTTTCCTTTTAAATCTCATCAATATTTTAAACTATCTTTGCTTGTACGTAAAGTACACAATAGTCAAGTTAAACAGCTGATCTTTGTCTTGAAGTAAGTCAAAAAAACTTGAGAATCCTCTTAAAAGATATATTTCACACCTGAAAATATTAGTAGGATAAAATATGTATTCCAGGATAATTTAATAAGTCACTTAATGGACAATTCAAAGACGAAATGCGCGAAAATTGGGTTTAAGTCTGACATTGAATGACCTCTAATACCACAACAGAATACCCTACCCTCAAAGGGTTGCATGAAATGGAAAGATTGTCTTACAACAAGTATTTTGATACCAAACAATGTCTATAATGTTTGGTGCTCACAACGCTTATAACTTGAACAATGGTCCAACACTAGCACTTTCTCACAACCCTATCTTAAACCCTCAATATAGGCATGGATTGCTCAATAGCATATTCCGCATCTGCAGATTAACTTAAAACTATTTCATTTTCACAGGTAACGAGGAAAAGAAATATTATAAAACATATCAAAGATAATTTATATGTCAATTATTGTGGAAAACTTAGTTGGGAGATTATGTAATGGAAAAATACACCTTTTTCACCAAAAATCTTTCAGAAATTAAATATTTTTAGAGAAAAATGACGTTTTGACCTTAATTTGACCTTCATTTGTTCTTTAAACCTCGGTAATATTCTACAATGCCTTTAATCTTACATGACAAAAACAATAGGCAAGTTAAAAGGCTTATTCTCCCCATTGAAAACGGAAGCTGACATACCATATGCATACGACATGGCTCTGTTATGTCAACTTTCTGCTTCTTCACTTAGATATTTGAGTGCACCCGTAATCAGGCATTTTGTCATTTTTGGTCCCTAAATATTCAAGATTAGCCCAGACTTTGTCTTGAATTGACTCAAAAAATGTCTGAGAAATTTTTCTAATGATATTTCTCGCCTAAAGATATTTCCAGGTTGAAATAGTTATTCATGGAGAGTTTAATAAGCTGCTAACTGAACAATTCAAAGACGAAATGCCTTTAGGTTATGTAATTTGGGTAAGTTTGACCTTGAATGACCTCTAATATCACAAAAATATACCCTACCCTAGGTTATCTGCATGAAATGGAAAGATTGTCTAACAACAAGCATTTTGATACCAAACAATGCCTATGATGTTTGTTTTTCACAACTTTTATGATCTAAATAGTGGTCCCATACTGGCTCTTTCTCACAAGCCGTCTTCTAACACTTATTATAAGCATGGTATAGCCAAATGCCGCATTCCATGCCGCCATATTTACTTAGAACAACTTCATTTTCACCTGTAAATGGTAAAAAAGGTATTGGTGATCCTTATTTGAGATAGTATATCTGTCAGTTATTGTGGTAACTTGGTTTGGAAATTATATAATGACAAAACACTACTTACTCATCCAAATCTCTTCATCAAAATTTGAATCTGTTCGAAAAAAAATGACATTTTGACCTTTATTTGACCTTCAATGACCCCTTAGTTTTATACTTTTTTTACCATCATCTTCCAGATTAAAGAGAAAATTAAACCTGATATTTTGATGCATCATCTACTCCTTCACGACCAATAAAAGTTAAGATACAGTGATTTTGATTTTCAAATTTGTACCATTTTAGGCCATTTTAGGGGGCTCCAGGTGGGCCTGGTACCCTACTTTGTACCTTAAATCTCAAAATTGGACTTATAATTATAATCAATGAACTTTCTAAAATGTTTAACAACTCAACTAAAAAGCATTCCTTTAGAAAAAATGGCTACAGATAAGAAATACATACCTTACAAAAAACTAAGAAAATTATAAATAGAAATTATAATTTATCAGAATATCCCAGATTCTTGATTTGGCAGCCATTTTGACCTTGAATGACCTTTATTACATCATGAGTTATTGTGAGTCATGTGATAAGTATTTGAAAAGGTACTTCCCTTTCAGACCAACATTTTGATACCAAACACTGATCCCTATGTTTGATCTCAGCAGAGTTATGAATATTTTTAGGATGTCTTTCCTACCCCTATACCTATCATTTTGACCATTTTGGGGCTTTTCTTACATATTTTGGGGTGTTTAAGAAATTTGCAAATGATGGGCTTAAAACTAAAAATTGACTTTGGTATCCATCATATTCAGATTCAGCACCATCAAATTATATTAAAAACACTGGATACCGACTTTTACCCCAAAATGCCTGTGGAAGTTTCTTTTTCTGATTTCTGACCGGACTACTATATTTAAATAACATTTAGAGAAGAATTGTTTATCAGAACTCTACCTACAACTCTCCTAGAAATGTTTTACAATTTCATGCTTCATTCCAATGTTTTTTTTCAAAAGTTCAACATGTAGAGACGACACTGGTCAAGTAGATCTCCAGGCATGGATGGGTTCATAACAGGTGTAACAGTAACAGTGAATTTCTTACTTTCTTTTGTTTTTCGCTGGTTTCCTCCTCCTCCTCCTCCTCCTCCTCATCATCACTGGATGTCTGTATGTAGTCATCACTGCTCTCCTCCGAGGGCTCAGCATAAGGGTTGTCGCCTTCGTAGAACTCCATGCCTCCTAGTGACTGCTCAAGCATGCTGCGCTCCTTGTAACAAACAACGATTAGCATTCTTTATTGACTGTATAGTTATCCACAAGAAACTGGAATGGATTCAGCTCACTTCTGTCGGTAACCTTCAAATATCTTCTTTGGTATAATTTTACATATACTTAGGAAAATGTAAACATCAATATATTCTACCATGTACTAAATAGGTACATATAGTACATCAAACTATTATCTAAATTGGGAACATACTTGAAATTAGTATAAAGTATTTTGTTAACTGAAATGGAGGAGTACAAGCTCAGAAGTATGTAAATATTCATAAGCATAAAGATTGATATATTTTCAAATTTTCAGTAGAAAATCATTTAAATATGCAAGTATTTCCAGAAATCCCTTTAGGGGTATTTCAAATAATTTTCTCAAACATTGTATACTAAAGACTAATTTATTCTTTCTCACCTCTTTTTCACGAATATGTTTTGCAGACTTTGCCTTCATCTTTCTGGCTGTTCGCTTGTTTATCACAGGTTTAATTTTGGGGGACTCCAGCGTGCCCGGGTATTTTTCTCTGTATCAAAATAACAGTGAGAAAGACAGTAAGGCATGTGGTTATACTTGATAAATAAACTAACATAGCACAGGTCAGGGCCTAAAGTGACATTCTTATTCATTCATTGTAATATTCATGAATTCATAGTAAAGCTGAAAAAGCTTACACACGTTAGCTAATTTTTCTCATCAGTATAGGGTGATTTCGACTGTTGTTGGTAAAACCAAAGACCCGTCCACAATGTCATTTGGACAGGCAGTTTCGAAAAAAATTCCTCTTGAGATTTTGAAAATATTATTTTCATAACCAACAGTAGCCTAAGACATGGCTGAAATGTAAATTGCCATTTTTGAAACAATTGGCGGTTATATATAGTTGGTATTAAGATGTGAAGAAGCTAAGTGTGAGGAGTAGCTAAATTTGGACAAATGGAAATTTTGTGAATGCTGCTTTGGACAGGCATTTTAAAGACTCTGGCTTAGACCCAAGTTTGAATCCTAAAAGCAATAATTTTGGGACGGGTTTGTCTGACTAGGGAACCACTTGGGACTTCCAACAAAATTGATAAACATCGTGGGCTCCCAGCTCCGGCTAATTTTGAGTACTGAAAGGCCTAGTATATTGAGTTTCTGGGTCTGTCAGAATACTCCTAATGACTTAAGTTAGGTGTTGGTTGGATTTCTGGTACTCTGTGGAAGCGCTTTCTCACCTTAGCCTTTTCCTATTTTCCGCTCCTATTTTTTTGTCATGCTTTTCCTCCGTAAACGCAGCGCCAACTTTTGAAAGGTACAACGCCCAAATCTTGAACACTGTATCCTGGCCAAGAAAAAAAGGATGGTTAAAATCCTGAACAGTCTTTCTAAGATTATATCACAAATATCAATCTATCATTCACAATATAAAGACTACTAACATTCGGGCAAGTTTGCATACTGTGTTTGTTAGTGTAGAATAGGAAATGATTCCGAGCATGGAATTAATCTGAATTTACCGAATTAGAAAATCATCATTGAAAATACTAAAGCTTTTAGTATTTCTGCAAACCTGGTCAAGCATATAGGCTGAACAATACCACGTGTCTATGTTTCTACAGTTTTGCTATATTGAACTCACCTTTACCTGTAGTGCTGCCCCAAGGCTAATGGCGAGAGTCAGACCAAGAATCTACATTTTACACAGTTTTGCTATATTGTAGAGAGAGAGAGAGAGAGAACTCACCTTTACCTGTAGTGATGCCCCAAGGCTGGTGCTATTGGTAAGTGTCATACCATGTATCTCTATTTTACAGTGTTGCTATATTGTAGAGAGCGAGAGAGAGAACTCACCCCTAACTGTGGTGCTGCCCCAAGGCTGGTGCTATTGCCTAGTCTGAGACCATGTGTCTATATTTCCAGTGTTGCTATATTGTAGAGAGAGAGAGAACTCACCTCTAACTGTGGTGCTGCCCCAAGGCTGGTGCTATTGACAAGTGTCATACCATGTATCTACGTTTTACACAGTTTTGCTATATTGTAGTGAGGGACAACTCACCTTTACCTGTAGTGCTGCCCCAAGGCTGGTGCTATTGCCTAGTCTGAGACCATGTGTCTATATTTCCAGTGTTGCTATATTGTAGAGAGAGAGAGAACTCACCTCTAACTGTGGTGCTGCCCCAAGGCTGGTGCTATTGACAAGTGTCATACCATGTATCTACGTTTTACACAGTTTTGCTATATTGTAGTGAGGGACAACTCACCTTTACCTGTAGTGCTGCCCCAAGGCTAATGGCGAGAGTCAGGCCATGTATCTACGTTTTACACAGTTTTGCTATATTGAAGCGAGAGAGAACTCACCTCTAACTGTGGTGATGCCCCCAGCTTGACCAGAGCCTTGACCTGTTCACGAATGACCAGAGTAAATCCTTCAAACATGGACCATGGTCGGCCTTCATCCTCTTTGACAACTACCGATGAAATGACAAACGAAAGCTATAATACGAGGTAACAGACTAACAGTCCCTACAAGGCAAGTGTTGTAAACAGGAATTTATAAACAATAGGAAGAACAATACTAATAATAATTATAATAATAAAGATAATAATAATAATAATAATAATAATAATAATAATAATTATAAAAATAATGATAATAATAATAATAGTAATAATAATAATAATAATAATAATAATAACAATAATAATGATAATAATAATATATAATAATAATAATTATAATAATAATAATAATAATAATAATAATAATAATAATAATAATAATGATAAAATAATAATAATTATGTGCCTATTTACATTTATAGTAAGTGTGACAAATTGCAGATGTGCACATGACTACTGACAAAACTGTTGAGATATTTCTTGGTGGTACATATAAATTAATGACTCCTCTACACAAAGTAAGAACTGTCACACCTAGGGTGTATTTCATGCGGAGGGGAGGGGGTGTTGTTCATTACTCACCAGTTTTATTGAGTTTACTGGGGGCAGTTGTCCTGATGATCAGAGTACGGTTATAAACATTCGGACCATATTCCTCTTCCTGCTCCTCTTCTCGAATGTCCTGAAAGAAAAAAGTATTAAGTCAACATGATTTCATCCTTGATGTTGTTAATAAAGCAATCCCATGGGACCTTTATAAAGAAATATTTGCATAACCCAAAGCATGTATTGTATGCTATTCTAATTCAGGGTCTTAGCCAGGACTTTAAAATGCCTGTCCAAAACAGCACTGATAAGATTTCAGCCCGTCCCCATTTAGCAACTCAGCCACTCTAAATCCTTATACCTACTTCATTAATAGTCTATTGTGTCAAGAAACGTTATTTACACATCATACATATCTTAGAAAATGCGCTGTCAGGAAAATAGTTGGTTTTCACCCCAATAAATCATGATTGAAATTACTTCATGGAAATGTATGCCTGCATAAAAAGAAGTTTTTCTAGAAGTTGGCTGTCCAAAAGACAGGGTGGACCTGGCTGTCTCTGATGCTTATCAGGATAAAGGATAAATCAAACCAGTTTACTCATCCATGCAGAGGAGTCCATTCAGCACTTTGCGGGCTTTGATTTACCATAATGAATCAGGAACAATATTAATTCTATACTTCCTGACTGAATGGAATACTTCAGCAACATTTATCTGTGGATACTGCTAAGGCCTAGTTCATTGGTTTATGGGATGCTAATGTTGAACTCTGGTTTAAGTGTAGCTAAAGCTGATACCTGGTTTAATTGTGGCTAATGTTCACAGGCATCAACATCATTTTCAGAACTAACTTACCATGCTGGGCAAGTAGTTAATGATCTTTACTTGCACAACATAATTTTTGACTTGCCTGAAATAAGTTATAACAAATATACCAGAAACATATTTATTGTTTATCATGGATCCTGAGATGAGTAGACCGGGATCGGGCACTGTCCATGCATCATCAAATGTCGCTGCCTCCCATCTCCTTGACAACTATCTGACCTAGAAAGGATGCTGCATGCTAATTGCACAGATCAGATCACGTGACCAAGGCTACACCGCGTAACCCGAGGCGCACATACCCTAGGTCCTAGCATGCTGTGCCTATGGCGTTGCGGTTCAAGGGGATGTATTTCTCTGATGGATCTAATGATTTGAAAACCATTTTCTTTCCAGGTGTGTTGCATTGTTTACATATTTCTGGGTATTTGGTCCATTAACTATAAAAACATGTGTTTAATGTTTGGAAAACCAGCTTGCCCATTTGGGCAAGTGAAAACAAAGACTTACTTGCCTGAAAGCCCTTTTTATAAAAAGAAATTCACTTGCCAGGGCAACACGAGATGTACTAATTAATGCCATTGCCTGGTTGGGCCATGATGCATGTGTCTGACATTCCAGCACTCAAGCTCTAGTCTTACCTGAGATTGTGTTTGGCAGAGCTGGCAGAAGTAATGGCCGTCCACACAATCAAACTCCTCCTCCCCAGTTCTCACACACAGGCATCCTCCTTCGCTCGCTACCACCTATCAGCTCATCTAGGGGCTAGCCTACATACCACTGTGGGATAGTGTCTTTAGAGTGTCTTACCTGAGATTGTGTTTGGCAGAGCTGACAGAAGTAATGGCCGTCCACACAATCAAACTCCTCCTCCCCACAGTTCTCACACACAGGCATCCTCCTTCGCTCGCTGCCACCACTCAGCTCATCTAGGGGCTAGCCTACATACCACTGTGGGATAGTGTCTTTAGAGTGTCTTACCTGAGATTGTGTTTGGCAGAGCTGACAGAAGTAATGGCCGTCCACACAATCAAACTCCTCCTCCCCGCAGTTCTCACAGACAGGCATCCTCCTTCGCTCGCTACCACCACTCAGCTCATCTAGGGGCTAGGCTACATACCACTGTGGGATAGTGTCTTTAGAGTGTCTTACCTGAGATTGTGTTTGGCAGAGCTGACAGAAGTAATGGCCGTCCACACAATCAAACTCCTCCTCCCCACAGTTCTCACACACAGGCATCCTCCTTCGCTCGCTACCACCTATCAGCTCATCTAGGGGCTAGCCTACATACCACTGTGGGATAGAGTGTCTTTAGAGTGTCTTACCTGAGATTGTGTTTGGCAGAGCTGACAGAAGTAATGGCCGTCCACACAATCAAACTCCTCCTCCCCACAGTTCTCACACACAGGCATCCTCCCTCGCTCGCTGGCACCACTCAGCTCATCTAGGGGCTAGGCTACATACCACTGTGGGATAGTGTCTTTAGAATGTCTTACCTGAGATTGTGTTTGGCAGAGCTGACAGAAGTAATGGCCGTCCACACAATCAAACTCCTCCTCCCCAGTTCTCACACACAGGCATCCTCCTTCGCTCGCTACCACCTATCAGCTCATCTAGGGGCTAGGCTACATACCACTGTGGGATAGTGTCTTTAGAGTGTCTTACCTGAGATTGTGTTTGGCAGAGCTGACAGAAGTAATGGCCGTCCACACAATCAAACTCCTCCTCCCCACAGTTCTCACACACAGGCATCCTCCTTCGCTCGCTACCACCTATCAGCTCATCTAGGGGCTAGCCTACATACCACTGTGGGATAGTGTCTTTAGAATGTCTTACCTGAGATTGTGTTTGGCAGAGCTGACAGAAGTAATGGCCGTCCACACAATCAAACTCCTCCTCCCCACAGTTCTCACACACAGGCATCCTCCCTCCTTCGCTGCCACCACTCAGCTCATCTAGGGGCTAGGCTACATACCACTGTGGGATAGTGTCTTTAGAATGTCTTACCTGAGATTGTGTTTGGCAGAGCTGACAGAAGTAATGGCCGTCCACACAATCAAACTCCTCCTCCCCACAGTTCTCACACACAGGCATCCTCCCTCCTTCGCTGCCACCACTCAGCTCATCTAGGGGCTAGGCTACATACCACTGTGGGATAGTGTCTTTAGAGTGTCTTACCTGAGATTGTGTTTGGCAGAGCTGACAGAAGTAATGGCCGTCCACACAATCAAACTCCTCCTCCCCACAGTTCTCACACACAGGCATCCTCCTTCGCTCGCTGCCACCACTCAGCTCATCTAGGGGCTAGGCTACATACCACTGTGGGATAGTGTCTTTAGAGTGTCTTACCTGAGATTGTGTTTGGCAGAGCTGACAGAAGTAATGGCCGTCCACACAATCAAACTCCTCCTCCCCAGTTCTCACACACAGGCATCCTCCTTCGCTCGCTAGCTACCAATCAGCTCATCTAGGGGCTAGCCTACATACCACTGTGGGATAGTGTCTTTAGAATGTCTTACCTGAGATTGTGTTTGGCAGAGCTGACAGAAGTAATGGCCGTCCACACAATCAAACTCCTCCTCCCCACAGTTCTCACACACAGGCATCCTCCCTCCTTCGCTGCCACCACTCAGCTCATCTAGGGGCTAGCCTACATACCACTGTGGGATAGTGTCTTTAGAGTGTCTTACCTGAGATTGTGTTTGGCAGAGCTGACAGAAGTAATGGCCGTCCACACAATCAAACTCCTCCTCCCCACAGTTCTCACACACAGGCATCCTCCTTCGCTCGCTGCCACCACTCAGCTCATCTAGGGGCTAGCCTACATACCACTGTGGGATAGTGTCTTTAGAGTGTCTTACCTGAGATTGTGTTTGGCAGAGCTGACAGAAGTAATGGCCGTCCACACAATCAAACTCCTCCTCCCCACAGTTCTCACACACAGGCATCCTCCCTCCTTCGCTGCCACCACTCAGCTCATCTAGGGGCTAGCCTACATACCACTGTGGGATAGTGTCTTTAGAGTGTCTTACCTGAGATTGTGTTTGGCAGAGCTGACAGAAGTAATGGCCGTCCACACAATCAAACTCCTCCTCCCCACAGTTCTCACACACAGGCATCCTCCCTCCTTCGCTGCCACCACTCAGCTCATCTAGGGGCTAGCCTACATACCACTGTGGGATAGTGTCTTTAGAGTGTCTTACCTGAGATTGTGTTTGGCAGAGCTGACAGAAGTAATGGCCGTCCACACAATCAAACTCCTCCTCCCCACAGTTCTCACACACAGGCATCCTCCCTCCTTCGCTGCCACCACTCAGCTCATCTAGGGGCTAGCCTACATACCACTGTGGGATAGTGTCTTTAGAGTGTCTTACCTGAGATTGTGTTTGGCAGAGCTGACAGAAGTAATGGCCGTCCACACAATCAAACTCCTCCTCCCCACAGTTCTCACACACAGGCATCCTCCCTCCTTCGCTGCCACCACTCAGCTCATCTAGGGGCTAGGCTACATACCACTGTGGGATAGTGTCTTTAGAGTGTCTTACCTGAGATTGTGTTTGGCAGAGCTGACAGAAGTAATGGCCGTCCACACAATCAAACTCCTCCTCCCCACAGTTCTCACACACAGGCATCCTCCCTCGCTCGCTGCCACCACTCAGCTCATCTAGGGGCTAGGCTACATACCACTGTGGGATAGTGTCTTTAGAATGTCTTACCTGAGATTGTGTTTGGCAGAGCTGACAGAAGTAATGGCCGTCCACACAATCAAACTCCTCCTCCCCACAGTTCTCACACACAGGCATCCTCCCTCCTTCGCTGCCACCACTCAGCTCATCTAGGGGCTAGGCTACATACCACTGTGGGATAGTGTCTTTAGAGTGTCTTACCTGAGATTGTGTTTGGCAGAGCTGACAGAAGTAATGGCCGTCCACACAATCAAACTCCTCCTCCCCACAGTTCTCACACACAGGCATCCTCCTTCGCTCGCTGCCACCACTCAGCTCATCTAGGGGCTAGGCTACATACCACTGTGGGATAGTGTCTTTAGAGTGTCTTACCTGAGATTGTGTTTGGCAGAGCTGACAGAAGTAATGGCCGTCCACACAATCAAACTCCTCCTCCCCAGTTCTCACACACAGGCATCCTCCTTCGCTCGCTAGCTACCAATCAGCTCATCTAGGGGCTAGGCTACATACCACTGTGGGATAGTGTCTTTAGAGTGTCTTACCTGAGATTGTGTTTGGCAGAGCTGACAGAAGTAATGGCCGTCCACACAATCAAACTCCTCCTCCCCAGTTCTCACACACAGGCATCCTCCTTCGCTCGCTAGCTACCAATCAGCTCATCTAGGGGCTAGGCTACATACCACTGTGGGATAGTGTCTTTAGAGTGTCTTACCTGAGATTGTGTTTGGCAGAGCTGACAGAAGTAATGGCCGTCCACACAATCAAACTCCTCCTCCCCAGTTCTCACACACAGGCATCCTCCTTCGCTCGCTGCCACCACTCAGCTCATCTAGGGGCTAGGCTACATACCACTGTGGGATAGTGTCTTTAGAGTGTCTTACCTGAGATTGTGTTTGGCAGAGCTGACAGAAGTAATGGCCGTCCACACAATCAAACTCCTCCTCCCCACAGTTCTCACAGACAGGCATCCTCCCTCCCTCGCTGGCACCACTCAGCTCATCTAGGGGCTAGGCTACATACCACTGTGGGATAGTGTCTTTAGAATGTCTTACCTGAGATTGTGTTTGGCAGAGCTGACAGAAGTAATGGCCGTCCACACAATCAAACTCCTCCTCCCCACAGTTCTCACAGACAGGCATCCTCCTTCGCTCGCTGCCACCACTCAGCTCATCTAGGGGCTAGGCTACATACCACTGTGGGATAGTGTCTTTAGAGTGTCTTACCTGAGATTGTGTTTGGCAGAGCTGACAGAAGTAATGGCCGTCCACACAATCAAACTCCTCCTCCCCAGTTCTCACACACAGGCATCCTCCTTCGCTCGCTACCACCTATCAGCTCATCTAGGGGCTAGCCTACATACCACTGTGGGATAGTGTCTTTAGAATGTCTTACCTGAGATTGTGTTTGGCAGAGCTGACAGAAGTAATGGCCGTCCACACAATCAAACTCCTCCTCCCCACAGTTCTCACACACAGGCATCCTCCCTCCCTCGCTGGCACCACTCAGCTCATCTAGGGGCTAGGCTACATACCACTGTGGGATAGTGTCTTTAGAGTGTCTTACCTGAGATTGTGTTTGGCAGAGCTGACAGAAGTAATGGCCGTCCACACAATCAAACTCCTCCTCCCCACAGTTCTCACACACAGGCATCCTCCTTCCCTCGCTGGCACCACTCAGCTCATCTAGGGGCTAGGCTACATACCACTGTGGGATAGTGTCTTTAGAGTGTCTTACCTGAGATTGTGTTTGGCAGAGCTGACAGAAGTAATGGCCGTCCACACAATCAAACTCCTCCTCCCCACAGTTCTCACACACAGGCATCCTCCCTCCTTCGCTGCCACCACTCAGCTCATCTAGGGGCTAGGCTACATACCACTGTGGGATAGTGTCTTTAGAATGTCTTACCTGAGATTGTGTTTGGCAGAGCTGACAGAAGTAATGGCCGTCCACACAATCAAACTCCTCCTCCCCAGTTCTCACACACAGGCATCCTCCTTCGCTCGCTGCCACCACTCAGCTCATCTAGGGGCTAGGCTACATACCACTGTGGGATAGTGTCTTTAGAGTGTCTTACCTGAGATTGTGTTTGGCAGAGCTGACAGAAGTAATGGCCGTCCACACAATCAAACTCCTCCTCCCCGCAGTTCTCACAGACAGGCATCCTCCTTCGCTCGCTACCACCTATCAGCTCATCTAGGGGCTAGGCTACATACCACTGTGGGATAGTGTCTTTAGAGTGTCTTACCTGAGATTGTGTTTGGCAGAGCTGACAGAAGTAATGGCCGTCCACACAATCAAACTCCTCCTCCCCACAGTTCTCACACACAGGCATCCTCCCTCCCTCGCTGGCACCACTCAGCTCATCTAGGGGCTAGGCTACATACCACTGTGGGATAGTGTCTTTAGAGTGTCTTACCTGAGATTGTGTTTGGCAGAGCTGACAGAAGTAATGGCCGTCCACACAATCAAACTCCTCCTCCCCGCAGTTCTCACAGACAGGCATCCTCCTTCGCTCGCTACCACCTATCAGCTCATCTAGGGGCTAGGCTACATACCACTGTGGGATAGTGTCTTTAGAGTGTCTTACCTGAGATTGTGTTTGGCAGAGCTGACAGAAGTAATGGCCGTCCACACAATCAAACTCCTCCTCCCCACAGTTCTCACACACAGGCATCCTCCCTCCTTCGCTGCCACCTATCAGCTCATCTAGGGGCTAGGCTACATACCACTGTGGGATAGTGTCTTTAGAATGTCTTACCTGAGATTGTGTTTGGCAGAGCTGACAGAAGTAATGGCCGTCCACACAATCAAACTCCTCCTCCCCACAGTTCTCACACACAGGCATCCTCCCTCGCTCGCTGGCACCACTCAGCTCATCTAGGGGCTAGGCTACATACCACTGTGGGATAGAGTGTCTTTAGAGTGTCTTACCTGAGATTGTGTTTGGCAGAGCTGACAGAAGTAATGGCCGTCCACACAATCAAACTCCTCCTCCCCGCAGTTCTCACAGACGGGCATCCTCCCTCGCTCGCTGGCACCACTCAGCTCATCTAGGGGCTAGGCTACATATCACTGTGGGAGAGAAAACAATAAAAGAGATATAAATACATACAGAAGAGATTCATTAATTTAAGTATCAATGGGCTATGAATTCCTATAGATCTACCATTAAGCAAACAAGCAGGCATCCTCGCTAGGAGCAATGGGAGTTCTCTTTCACATTTTCTACTTTGAATCTGGGGATTTCGGCGCGCTCACTAGAACTGAGTGTATTGCATCGATATTTCACGTTTGTGAAGTCGATGTTTGAAGCTCTAGCGCTGTTTGGGCTGCTATACACATACGCTAGTAGATCGTGCCCAGAAGCGCTCACGAGAGCTCATGAAGGGGAAACAATGACATTCATATTAGTGCTACAGGGACACCCTGTAGCGCAACACTCAGTATTTTACTTAATTCTTACTAACTGCAAGCGCCTTAGTTCGAGCTACCCCCTTCCCCCCCCCCCCCCCCCCCCCCCCCAACTCATTAAAGAGCAGATAAAGACAGCTTCGTTCTTTAATGAGATGGGGGGGGGGGGGGGGGGGGGGGGGGCGGGGGGATATGACCACAAGACAAACACCACAATAAATCTTTATTTTGTTTATTTTCAGACTGTTGCAAGGGCCTATGCCTTAGCCTATGGCTATAAGCTATGGTCAAAGCTTCAAAATTTTAAGTTCAAGTTGAAACTTTTTTACTAGCCGGCTGAGCTACCACGTGTGTTACCCGTTTCGCTGATGACATCCACACGAATGACGAACCACAATGTCATAAAGGATATCAGTTCATAAATGCCACCAATTTCTGTCGATGAAACGTGTTCTTAGTCAAGATATTACTGACAACTCGAGCGTGCTTGCTTTCAAAGTGGCACATGGATCTGTGATGAAAGTCCATTTGTTTCATAAAACCGTTACATATATTGGGTGTGCTCAATCATCTACGTACTATCCTTTCATGTTTTCTTTGCGGTAAGATTGTAATTATTCATAGAATTTGTGTAAACGCCCTACAATGTAGTGATATAAATCTGTATACAGCTAAAATAAATTACAAATAGCTGTAATTGGTTGTAGCTGAGTCTAATGTTATTCAAATTGAATACACGCAAAATCCACAGCGGTAGTTTCATCTCCTCGGCCTTTACAATCACATTGGCGTCCTCTATATTCTGAAAAGCGAACTAAACCTTCTGGTGATTTCCCACTCTCAGTTATACCTTGGATTAAGAAAAGAATGTTGGTCTTCTAAGGTTATACCTGGCAGTAGTATTTCTCTGGTTATACCAGAGATATTAACACTTCACATAATACTTCATATAATCAGAAAATCCCTGGTTATACACAGATTTTCGATTTATTAATTCTTTCCTATAAAAGCGTCAATGATTTCTATAGTAAAGCCCACCACAATCCCTTGCAACAGTCCGTCTGAAAACACAGATTAGTTGTGGTGTTCGTCTTGTTGTCCTACCCTCTAACCCCCCTACCAGAGAGTTATATTATATATATCTGCCCCTACTCATTAAAGAGCGCTCTTAAATGAGTGTTGGGGAAGGGGGTGGCGGGGTGTGGATCAACTAGACGAACTCCACAATAAATCTTTATTTTGTTTATTTTCAGGCTGTTGCTGTATGTAATGCTATGAGCCCACTCTGCTCCCATGGTGTTTTGTTTTTTTGGGTTTTTTTTAGAATGACCTGTTTTTCATTTTCCCAATTAAATCAACTCTCATGTTCATTGCTGAGGGTGGTTTCAATAAATGTACTGCTCTCATCTTTTTTTGTGAAAACTAGATAAGGCTGGTTTGAAAAATTATTTGAACACTAACTTGTGAGGGTGGGTAGAAATCAGACGGGTCGGAGAGAAAAGGTGGTATATCCTAAGTGCTAGTTAACTACTAGAGAGTTTTAACATCAACTCTGACTCTATTTGAATGCAATGCTGCTGGTGTTAACAATCACGAATCATGCACACCCATCTTTTCCAATCTAATTTTGATAAATGCAACTATCCTGATATCAAACTCCAAATTAGCCGCTATCTCTTGATGGGTCACCTAGCTGATATGAAGTAATGTCCATATGAGCTCTTGCCTGGACACTCATGCTGATTTAATAAAATCCCTAACAGACCATTTCACAGGAATTCGGTTATTCTGCTCTCTATTCTTCCAAACCATTACATGTGTACAATTGACTCACCTCAGCCCCTTTTACAGCCGAAGACTTTATTGATTGTAAGTATCTTATGACAAGAAATGGTCACATAACTTTTGAAAGTCACTTGATACAACTTAATTTCAACCCTCAATAGCATACTAAAACTCCTATATTATGCTGCAAGCCAGGCGTACCACCTAAATATCCCATTTTTTTCTGTGGCTATTTTAAAATAATTTTCTTCTACCAGTGGAAATCTGTGGGGCTGTTCCTTCTTCTGGAACACCCCCTCCGGACAGCTTAACGCAGTTGCCCTACACAGATGACCACCGCGTGTCCGTATGCATAGTATTCAGGTGGGAGCCATTATCTGGCTGGACAACCATCCATCGCCGGCGCATCCCTGTAAGTAGGGTCCTTCCGACGGTGCGCTAGGTGCACAGTTCCTGGAAGTTGACCAGCCAGGTATTGTTTTATTGGATAGGTCCTGGTTGTGCTAACAAGAAATATGACCCCAGCTTAAGAAATAATTAATCACTCTTTCTAGTAAGGAAAGACAGATAGTGGTTTAAGAAAGAGGGAACCATGCGCATCATAACACCCTGTACCACTTCTGTGAAAAGGTACATTGAGCCCTAGCGTCATCAGATAGCATCACCGGAAAAGTCGTAAATGGCAGAGAGCTATAAGGTTCTTGACAATTGCAGACAAGGAAAACAATCACCAGTTAAGAAACTACGGGAAATGTTGAGAAAAGGGCTCCGATATATAAATGTGGAGAATCTTCTGATATTTGGCAGGTGAATGTTACTGGGTGGTATGGAATTGCTATCTTAAAATTACAACGCAAACAACATAATTCAATGTTATAAAATATCCATTCATTTATTTTTATGAAACTTTATTAACATAAACATGTACACAAAGTCTTTCAATGTATGATCGGGAGATGCAACCAGAGTAGAGGAGATGGTCCACGTGGTTGACTGACGGGAAATAGCTGACTTTCAAGTTGTTAGCGGAGTAACCCTGAGTATACATAGGAAAGAGCACAGCCCTCTGCAAAGTCACCTGTAACTTTCTCACATTGTATGATAATTAAGCTTATGATTCCTCTGCACTGAATTATCATCATTTCTTGTCGATGGGCGGTCTACATTGAGTGGCACTTCCTGGAATAGGTTTGATTGTGAATATCAAAATTAATCTGTCTATGGATATCATTGTATTGGTAAGATGCACTGTGAACACTTCCACTTGCAATTTTCTGAAAAAGAGCAGAAAAAGATGTTAAAATAGCATTTTTTGACTCCTTAAAAAAGATTGGTAACGCAGACAGTGAAAGTCTCCAGGATCATACATTAACATTTTACAATCATAATGTGCATTAGCAAATTATCTAAATTGCCAAACATCAATTACATATTATACTGATAGCTCCTTGTATTCGTTATTCCGTATACCGGTACATTAATAAGGCAATCAATGGGTTTCATCTCCCACATATCTAGCTCTGTGCCTTACATTGATTTCAGCCTTAATTATTCACCTATGTAGTAGTAACATACATTAATTCAACTCTGCCTGGGAAGCACCCTATTCAATTATGTATTAATGTCAGCTGACCCTGCATTATTTTAATTCACCTACCATGGCAAGTTGACAGAATCAGCAGATAGGACACGAAGGTCAGAGTTCAAGGTCTCCAGTGTCTGCATCTCGCTGTCACTCAGTTGGAAGTCAAACACCTTCAATGAGAAAAAATACTTCACATCTCAATATATTATTTTGTTTGGCATTGTACCATACGCTATTGTAAGAAACTTAAGCAATTTCAAAACTGAAAAGGCAGTTGCAGCTGAGAGACGTTCGATACTATCTGTGCGTCGAGGTGTTTGGTAGCAACTTCATAAATTTTCAATGTATTATATAGTATCATATTGTATCACATTTTACCACTACATTCAATATTGCATTGTATATATGGCATATAGTTATCATTTATGATGTATGGGACGTCTGTAGCAGTTATATTAATTGTGCATGGTGTTATCTTGTATCATATTGAATGACAATATTGATTAACCATTATGATAGATGGTCAGTCAGTTGTAGTTTCATAAAATGGCTATGGTGATATATTGTATCATATTGAATCATATTGCCTGCACAATAATCCATTTACCGGGTAATCTAGTAGAAATGGCCAAATAGCCTCATGTTAGGTGATTCTTCTAAATGAATTTCACTTTTTGTACAGAATTTACTACAAAAAACTTCCTTCCTCTTTTCACTTAAAACCTTTTTTGTTGTTTGGAGACTTGAATGCCAGATATTCAGTCTCTGTATTTTTGGAAAACAATCTAGAAGAAGAGAAGCCTTATTTACCTGACTATTTTCCTTTACTCTGTGTTTCTTGATAGATTTGGGAATGGTCACAATTCCTTTCTGCAAGATAAAAAAAACAGCTAATTTACGGAACTGCTCAAGGACGGATACTGGAGTAGTAATAGACCCAACTGTGATGGTGTATTTCTTTTGTTTCAACATAAAGTATTTATCAACCTATGTTTTAAAGATGCCTCAGACATATCTTTTTGATATCTGTACACTGAAAGCATGAATGATGATATGAAATGGATATAAAACACCTCAAAGTAATCTCGTCCTCTTGAATGATTAACAGTATAGAACGCAATACATGAGGGTTGTGGTGATTATCACACTCTATAAGGGAATTGAAACCCTACTACACTCGCCATGCAATATTGGATGTTATGCCTCCTAGTACTACTAATGCTGAAATGACAACCAATTTGTCCAATATCATTGTGACGATGGGTGTGGTAAATTCTTTCTGATGAGAACAGCTTTTTGCACAGAATTTAAAGGTCTCCAGGCACGAATGTGTTAGAGGAGATGTTTCAGCAGCACACCGTGGTTCTCACCTGTAATAGCCAGCGGATACACACTTGTGCTGTCGTCTTCTGGTGGGCCTCAGCAATCTGGACAATGGTTGGGTTGTCAAGAATTTTCCCTCGCGCTAGTGGACAGTAGGCCTAAAGAAAATAAATAACATGAATACGCTAGGCACTTTAAAAAATCCTGATTATCTCAGTAAACCTAGCTTATTTTCGTCAATGAGCCTATCATTTTCTTTGAAAAAACCTTTTCAATGGAACCTTGCAACTTCCGTACCTTGAACACTTAATCAAGGCCAAAATAAATATCTATATTTTCCTCTCTTGAAGGGCAAATGAAAACCTCCAGGAGTGGAAAAGCTATACAATTTGGACATTTTTTTTTTCCAAAAGTCAAGCAACTTATATACACGTTTGATTACTTTGTCACTGCAGAACAATCTAATGGAATACCAACCAAGCTATTCTGCTCCGTAAGATAAAGTTAAAACAATGAAGATATTACCATAATGCTTTATTATTGTGAAATGAAATTTAAGTTGTTTACACTAAGATCACACATTTATGTTCAACTCATTTACAAGTGAAATCGCAAACAATGATTATACCTGCCAGGTGCCCGACTGCCTTATGTTCCATTTTTAGAAGTGTACTTTCCTTTATCAATCTAAGTTTGTATTAATATTATTAAAGCATTAAATATTATCATGTGTTTGATTCATAACAATTTCACCCAATTTAGAATTATTGCAAACTCCAAAACTGACCATGAATGATCTTTGATTCCAATTTTAAGGAGCGTTCACTTTTTATCAATCTAAATTCGCATCTATGGTGATGACCGTATCATTTGACTTAATTATTTAATTTTTCTCCAATTATAAATCAGTTAAAATTACCAGTACTCATCTTTGATTGGGAATAGAATAGAATAAAAATAACAACTAATTATAATACTACTATTACTGCTACTACTACTACTACTACTACTACTACTACTACTACTACTACTACTACTACTACTACTACTACTACTACTACTACTACTACTACTACTAATAATAATAATAATAATAATAATAATAATAATAATAATAATAATAATAATAATAATAATAATGATAATAATAATAATAACTAAAAGTAGTAATAATTATAGTTATAATAATTACAATAATAACAATTATAACAAAAAATAGATGAAAAACAAGAAAACTTTCAAACTGGTGAATTATGAAATATTGCTCCACACTTAGTAATGTCTCACTTCCACCACGATGTCTTTCTCTTTATGGTACTTGAGTAGTTCTTTAGGGTTCATCATTGGGTTCAGTTCAATCTGGTTCACCATGGGTACAATCTCAGCTGTCTCCAGAAGGGGCTCAAAATGATGCTTCTCAAAGTTGCTGACTCCTATGGCCCGGCATTTACCTTAGAATGAAGTCACAATTTAGACAATCAGGGACTGAATTATCTTTGTGTGGAGTTTGTTAACCCTAATGACGGTAAGAGTTACACTTGAAATTGCCGTCTGGGTCTTTGATACTTTTGACAATAACTTGGAAATTATGAGTTATTTTACAGAATGTTTGAAGGATGTGGTATTCTGATGAACATTCCTCCTTCAAATACTTCCCCAACTGTGCTTTAAGGATGTCACTAACATTATCAGGCTGTTTTTGGCGTCGTGAGTATTAATGGGTTTAAGATTCAGGGACTCGGGTACTAAATCATCTTACCGTTGGTTAAATGAACGATTATAGCACTAGGGCCATCTTTTGCTGAGTAGATTAAAACTCAGGCTTTGTCATTTTAGGCGAGTAGAATTAGGATTTGGGCCCGCAGTTAAATCAAGGTTATACCAAAATCAGAACACCGTATCCAGTTCCTAACTACAACTTTAAAGTGTAATGTTCATTTTCTGAAGGTTACTTTGAAGTTTGAATTGCATGATATTTACCTGATTTTTTTACATTTAGTAATAAAGTACAAAGTTGGGCTAACCTTGTTTGTGTAGTTCCTCCATTGCCCTCCAGGTGTCAGCCCTGAGCTTGATGTGATGCTGTCTTGTCTCGGGGGTATTGGCTATCTCAGCCTTTGGATCAACTGGCCAGTGAATCAAATATAGGTCTGCAAGAGAGGGAATTGACATGTACTATTAAGGCGATTAATCAAGTAAAATGGACACTCTAGGACACAAAAAGTCTTTCGAAGCAACAGTAGTGACAAATTCAAATTATTTTTTGAAGACGGTCTTCAATACCATCGCCTCAAGTTGAAAATGAATCCAGCAACGGCACTCGCCTGACCTTCCCATACAATCAAGGTTGTATTAAATCAAGAAAGGCTATCATAGTCCTATACTGATTTAAGTTGCACTTCAAATCAATGGTTTTGCGAACTTGGGAAACTAAATTGTTATCAACATTTTTTAGCATTACTTGCTGATAAATAGTTTATTGTCCAATCCAGATAATGACATTCATTACATGCAATACAAAGTGTTAGAAATCCGGCCAGCCACGAAGGCTTATAATGGACCAAATACAAACATAAATATACTTATAAATATTATCAAAACGACATTCATTATATACATTGTACGATATATTATCTAGTTAATCAAAAAAATCTTATAGTGAGTCTTGTATATAAAGAGTCACTTCTTATATACACAATTTTCTAATACCCATCTAAAATCGAGGCAACCGAGTTTATGTCGAATAGGTAAACATGACTAGTATGGTTTAATAACAATCAGTTGCTAGTTAACATTTGTGACCTCCTGTTGTACATCCTATTGAGACAAAATGATGCAGTTTTTAACAAATCCTCTGATTGAAAGATGACCTTAAGTTGCTCCAAATCAGTGAGTTCTGTAAAATTTGGATATTGCAAATTGGCTAGTTGCAAAATGGGATTTCTCAAATCGTCATAAAAAGGACATTTTAGAATAAAATGCGCCCCATCTTCCACCTCCATATTTTGGCACAATATACAGAAACGATTTTCCCTTGGAATCCTTTTGTGGCGCCTTCTTTCAATTTCAAGGTTGGATGTGCCACACATTAGTTTTGCGACAACTGATCTGGGCGGCTTTAATAAAGGTGTAGTTACTATGACATCAGCTTTGAGTGGGAGACCACAAATAGCATAGAAGGTTCGGAGTTTACTGGTGGTTACACAGTTATTTGTCCATGTTTGTTGGGCTTTTTCAATAATTATGTCCTGTATTCTTTTGACAAAAACACACCCAGACAAATCTCCAGATCAAAGACCTACTAGACTACAGTGGTTTCTTTAGATATGTCTTTGTGATCACACTCAGAGCTCGAAATTAGCTGGTGCCCCTTAACCACTCTTGTAGCTCCCTCAATGTCTTTCAGGGAGCCCAAAGATGTACTGTTTGATATACACAGCACTTTATGAAGCTTAAAATGTGAATTGTGGTCCCTGGAAAAAATCATAATTTAGAGTCATGACACTTTTCTTATTCACAGGACTGTAATAGCATCTTACCTATGTAGTCAGTTTGAAGTTTATCACAAGATTTTTTGAAGGCTTCCTTGGTGGATTCATAACCAAAACTGGTTGGCCAAACCTTTGTCGTAATGAAAAGCTCCTCCCTAGGAACCCCACTTACCTGAAATAAAGTCATATGGTAATGAGCGTTGGATTAAACAAAAACAGCAGGGCCAATGAACGCATTAAAGTTTTGGAAAATGTAGCTTAGAAGTTTCACTTAAGTGAAAATGGTGAAAGTTAAAGGATCTGTACTGACCCATTACATACCCGTTACATGCATGTTAAGGGCAGTATGAAGCACAGCCATGTAAGGGAAATTTGAAAATTGTGACGTTTTGTGATAAAATAAAACAAGCATACTATGCATATTTCTTGCTATGGCCACCAGACGTCTCTCTGTACCCGTAACAGGCTCATTACTGCATCATTAAGAAATTAAAGTTCTGGCCTGTAACTGGCCCTACTTCTCTCTGCGTCAGCTGATAGCAAAGAAGACAATGAATTTATGAGCCCCAAAAAGCTGGGCACATATGAGCCCTGGAAAATGGATGGGCTAGTAAGAGCGATACATGTGTATGGTCATCCCAAGCCACTGGGCGACCATCTAATGTCTCTAGACTGGATCACATACCTTGATATCCTCGCCCACCATAGGTTCACTGCCGTATATCTCTGCAGTGTCTATGGTCGCCTCAGCCCACTGGGCGACCATCTAATGTCTCTAGACTGGATCACATACCTTGATATCCTCGCCCACCATAGGTTCACTGCCGTATATCTCTGCAGTGTCTATGGTCGCCTCAGCCCACTGGGCGACCATCGAATGTCTCTAGACTGGATCACATACCTTGATATCCTTGCCCACCATAGGTTCACTGCCGTACATCTCTGCAGTGTCTATGTGTCTGTAATTACAGTCCTTGAGGGCATACACCATGGACTCGTGGTCATAGCTGCCAAATGGAGAGGTACCTGGAAGACAAGTATTGATCAACATTTATACCTGTAATAATAAGTAAAATTGTAAAAACAAAAATTTGCAATGATAGGAAAGTAGGGAAAATCATAAGAAACGTACTATATATGCGTTTGTGTTTCCCAATTCATATTAAGTCTGGTCGAACTTAGTCGATTGGAGTTTGGTAAAATGTAATCAGACATGGTGCGTCATGAATATTTTTGCGTTAAACTCAAACAATATATCTTGCTTTTATTTGCTTTTTGACTTCATTCCTCTTTGGATTGATACTAATGACTCTTTCATTTTGGGGGCCAGCTCCGATGGTTGAGAGGCCTGAAACATTGCCATTTACTGCATGTAATTTCTCAACTGCATGGGCATGTGAGAAGACGCCTGTGAATTGCAGTTAGTTAGTGTTTTTCAAAATGTCTTTCATTTGTTTCTGGTATTCAACTGTTTCCATTACCTGGTACTGTCACTGTTCTTTGGTAACTGAGTGACCGTCTGGCAACACCAAATTAGAAAGAGTCAAATGTTGGGAGCTAAGGTTAATACTGTGATTATCTTATTATTTCTTTTTTTAAACATCAGAAACGCCATAACGGATGCCTTATATTGTTGGGGTAAACACAAATGTCTATATGGCTGCAAGCTTTAAAAAGGACAGGACCAAAATATGAAGTGTGTGGAATATAATTTATAATGATTTCGCTGATTGTCGTGGATGGCTTGATTAACTTAATGTATTTTTCATTTGCCTGAAAGCAATGTCATGTCATGCTATATCAAGTTTGATCACAAGAAACTGCCCACACTTCTGAGCTAGTGTAGATAGGAGGGTCTAATTCCGTTCTAACGCTCGATACAGCAATTACATCCCAAAAGCTAGGACATTTTGAGAGTGAAACATGTTCATGATCACAAGTTATTCATATATCGACATAGGACTCATATAACATGTGCCATACTTTTTTTTGCTTTTTTTCTTGACTGAAATGTGGCTTTTTTGATGAAATAAAGTTGGATACGACATGGGTGCATTGCTGATTTTCTTTACAACACGTATATGCCATAGTTGTCTCTTCTTATCTGTTCGTGGGAGTTACACTGCATAATAGGCCATGGTTAGGTATCATTCTTAAAGTGTTCTTGACTTCAACCATTAGTACCCTTAGAAGAGAACATTGTTGGCAAAATTGTGGTAACTACTCTAGATCATGAAGGTGAATTATATTGCCATCATAGCATTACTAGAGGTAGTTCAACAATATTCAACCTTACTTATGCATCTGATGTTGTTATTGTTGATGTGTATTTGATGAATGTAAGAAAAGGGAAAATAGTTAGGGTTTCATGTCTGAACTATACTAGAGGCAACGTTTGATTAAAGGATTCGATTTAGGAGCGACATCTACGGCTGTTGTAGGCTTGGCCCTAGAGTATACACAAATCGAAACCAACGTCACACAGAGTTATCACTACCGATACATTCGAGAAATTACGGAAGATATCAATCTCGACCATGTGACCAGATAGACAGATAGATTGGCGATGGTAGAATGGTCCCGTGATGAAACGTGATCACCCCAACCCTGCGTCATTGTGAAATACATGCACCTTTATAGTCTGAGGGAGCCCGAGTTTGTACTGTCAGCACTATTCATCTTTAAATCGTGCTTATTTACACCCTATGGCTACACAACCATGCAGTAAGACTCATTTCATCACAAATTATGAACTCGTCTCAATCCATCGGAACTTTAGGGAATGAAAACTATGACCAGGAAGCTTAAGTTCCTGCTATGACACATCTGTATCACATCTCCGTTCAAATCTTCGGGGCTGATGCGGTTCATGGGGTTTTCTGTGTAAAATGCTCCCAAACCATCTCGAGCTGTTTGCTTTGACCGTGCAGAGTCCTTCCAGTAAGAACGTTTTGTCCATTAGATTTTTGTCAACTCACTGTTTTGGCTGAAAGCGAATAAAGATGCCAATGTTTATCAATATGACAGATACCCCCCCCCCCCCCCCCTCTTTAGGTCCAAGGTGATGTCATAGGTATGTTGAATATTACGACAGGACTTGAAAATCAGCATCTAATATCTTAGACACGTTATGTAAGTTATTGTATGGCTATTACGGGAACATTCAAAAATGTTTTTTTTTTAAATCCTAATTGTTTAGATCCCCTGTGGAAGGAGAGCCTTGGATCTTACCAAATACATCATGAATGATCAAATGGTACAGTCTGGTCTTCAAGTAAAGAGTGAATCTTGGGAATTTGCTAAAAGTCAAACACATGCAGATGTTATCTAGGCGGTGACACACACTATCAAAATACCCACTTATTGATAGGTTTATCATAATTTGTGAACTATTAGATGTAAACCTATACAATGGTATAAGTGCCATTATCTTCTATGAACTTTCAGATATCAAACTTCAAAAATGGCCCTGGAATTGAGTAGGCTTCTTCCTTAACGTGGCTTGTGGGGTTATTTAGTGAATATAGAATCATTTTGAGATTTTTACATGTGTTAAAGCCTACATCCTTTTCCTAATAATGAGATCAATTGGCAATGTCGAGGGAATCAGCGAGCAGAGTGAGAGACCATCTATCATAGAAGCTCCCATAGGCGTGCACACAGACAGGAAATGTGTTGGCCTTTTTTCTCCATATCGAATTTCACCAAAACATGGTCGCTTCAAATATGCATTTTGGGTTAACGGATTTACTAGAAATGTAGCATACCGGTACTTGAAACTAATGGTATTTTGAAAGAAAATGGTATTCGTTTTTTCCAATTTTGACTTTATCCAAAAGTCCTGGAATCTTAAAGTTGAAAAATACACGTTTCATTTTCCACAAAAAATACTGAAGAAAATGGTTATAAAATTTGAACAGAGTAAAAAAAATGAAAAACTGTGATACCCTTTAGGTGCCCGGTCCATAGCTGTGGGTAGGGGCTCCGCTTGACATCACTATGCGTATCTTTTCAGTTTTTTTACCCTGCTGTGAGGGTACCTTTGGATTTACAATGTAGTCTTCATCATAAGACCTTTTCAGGCAATATATACTAGATCTAGTTCTTTGTATAGGCTGCATTGTCAAAGAAAAACAGTGTAGGGGAAAACCGAGTCACAGAAATTGACCACATAAGATACCTTAAGTGACAACTATTCATAAATCAACACCTTCCATAAACCTTTCATTATCAAGTGTCGTCTGAACCTATTGTGATCTTGAAAATATCTAAGAAGTGAAACAATGACTCACATAGAATAAGTTACTAGCCCCTAAAAAGTTGACATCGCCTTCTGTGCTGACCGAGCAGTGTGGTGTAGTACCAGGTATGGTAGATAGATGGCACCACCTGATCCTCCTATCTCCAGAGGTTGTGTCTTATTCAAACTGAATCCTGGTGAGATAAGTGTAAACTAAATTGACCACTATGGCCACTTTGAATATCTGGTGTCAGGTCTTCTGAGGCCGCTTCAGGCAGGAAAGGGTTCTAAGAGTGATCACTTACCTATACCCAAAATGGGTATCTTCACTCCGTTCCTGAGGGTAAGACATTCTGATATGATGGGAGCCATATTGACCCTCTTCCGCACCGGCCAGTGGTCACAACTAAAATGATGCGTGAGGGACCTTTCAGCTGAACAGTGCAGGGTCAAAGTTCATTTCCTTTGATTACATAAGGTCTCTACCCTCCCGTCAGGGCCTGGCGCATTGTGACTATCTCTCATTATTGAAGACCGTGGAAATATGTTTGTGGGTGTGATCATGATAGCAATAACGCTGCGCTGTTACGGGGGTTTCATGTGGAGAAGTTGAAAGCAAAACACGATATGAATCATACAGATGAATGCTTTATAACTTTTTCTAATACGATGTATCTATATGTCAAAACCTTCTTATTACATGCATGAATACATAGCATTTGCTGGTATTATATACCGTGCTTTATTACGTTGTGCTGACGAAATCTTTCGGTGAGGAAATTTCCGTGATTCGCATGTGATACAGAGCGAAACGGGTCGAAACAGAGAAACTCCTTGGCGGGGCCGACTCTAATACTCATGTTATATATTGATACTAGTTGGTCCATACCATATAGTCAATAGCAAGAAAGTATGAATAGTAGGGTATGGACATCGCTGTCGGTTAAGGTGATGGGTACCATTGCAAGCCAGTTAAAAGCCCTGCCCCAAAACACACCTCAAAGCAGCATAATCCTATAACTAGGTGTATCCCCAGGTTCCTGAGTGTTATCAGGTAGAGAATATCATCGCCACCTGTCATTATTCAATCCATATTCTGTTTTATTTCAAAATTTACACAGTTTTTTTTCGAATGACATATTCTCATTAATTACGCAGTTGATGGTTACTGTAGGTTCACAGATACCTTAGGGATGTAATTGACTATGCCCAATAAACAGTATTTTTTTTTTTACTGCTGAAGACTTTTACGGGCCATAACATTTGAAAATTTTAGTGAGATATCTTGTGTGCGGAGCGTATAATCCAGTGGTGGGGTTTAGCAAGGACAGGCGACGCTGATCCCATGGGGCTAGGAACAAAGACAGTTGTTCAAAGACACACCTCGATGGTCGCGCGTCACAGTCAAACAATGCCTAGAGTTGGGCATGCTATAAATAGTTGAGAAGCTCGAACTTAATGCACTTGGCGTCAAAACTTCTCACTAAAATTATCAATGTTATGGCCTGTAAAAGTCTTCAGCAGTAAAAAATCCAAAAGAATACTTTTTATTGGGCATAGTCAATGACATCCCTAAGGTATCTGTGAACCTACAGTAACCATCAACTGCGTGATTAATGAGAATATGTCATTCGAAAAAAAAGTTGTAAATTTTGAAATAAAACAGAATACGGATTGAATAATGACAGGTGGCGATGATATGCTCTACCTGATAACACTCAGGAACCTGGAGATACACCTAGTTATAGGATTATGTTGCTTTGAGGTGTGTTTTGGGACAGGGCTTTTAACTGGCTTGCAATGGTACCCATCACCTTAAGAAAGCCCAAGGCATGTCAGGTTCGAGTGAGCTCGGGGTAATCACATTCACCGCGCCATCCGCAGGTTGG
>OZ012694.1:41734388-41794388 GCA_963942565.1 Maea johnstoni | reverse complement strand
GATAATGACAACCAAATTTGGATTAACCACAAAAATGCCAAAAAGAAATTTTGGTCTGAAATTAAGTATGAAAGAAAACAAATTGAGGATATACTTAAGTGTGTTGAGTTTGACCGGAATAAGTTCTGGAAGAAAATCAAAAACTCAAGAAACCAGAAATCATGTGGCACCTCTTCTATCCGTAACACGCAGGGTAATGTTCTACATGAGACACAAGATGTCATAAATGTTTGGATGAGGCATTTTAGCAACCTCTGTACTGAAATTGATGATGACACTTATGATAAGACGCACTGTCAGTCAGTCAAATCACAGGTGAAATCTTGGGTCAATCAACGTGACGATGGACCTTTTCTCAACCTCCCTATTACTAGAGAGGATGTAATGAATGCTGTTAAACGACTTAATAAAGGGAAAGCGCCCAGGCATGATTCTATCACTGCAGAGAACCTACAACATGCAGGGACCCTTATTCATGAATTGTTGGCAGAGTTGTTCAATAGGATCATTCAAATTGAATATATCCCCTTAAATACTTGCACTGGTACCCAGATACCCCTTTATAAGGGCAAGAACTTATGCGCATTAGATCCAAACAATTACAGGGGCATAACCTAGCCTGCCTCCCAGGCCTTATTTTAATGTCCTCCCTTGTGGATAGATGGCTCTGCGGTATACTATGATGACTGAGCGAAATAATGTGATTCAGACTAGAGCTCAAGTGTGTCCCCCTTGAGGATTTATTCAGAACTAATACTGGAGTGAATTCAACTCAAGTCAGATCAGTGAAAGAGCCAGAAATCACAGACTTGTAGCAAGTCTAGGGCATAACCCTGCTAACAAGTCTGAATAAGGTATTTGAAATGGTAATTCGGAACCGCATGGTTGACTGGTGGGAAGAGAGCGGCGCTATTTCCCCACTTCAAGGTGCCTGTAAACCCGGCTCCTCATGCGTGCACTCAGCACTTATACTACAAGAGACCATCGCCGCTGGTCTGGACACTAACAAGAAGGTCTTTGTGGCATACTTTGACATCACAAAGGCTTTTGATAGTGTCTGGATCGACGGCTTGTTCTACCATCTGCATCAGAAAGGTGTCGTAGGGACACTTTGGCGTATTTTATACTACACATACCAACATTTCAGATGTAGGGTGTGCGTAAATGATGAATACTCTGAATGGTATCCGATGACATGCGGTATACATCAGGGGGCTTTTTATCCCTCCTGAAGTATACCGCATTCATAGCCCCTCTTTTAAAGAAACTGGAGCAGAGTGGCACTGGATGTACCATCGCGGGCATACCCACTAGTCTAGTTGGGTATGCCGACGATATGGCTACTTGCTCAAACTCTAAAAACAAGCTAGACAGAGCGTTAGATATCATTAGCGTTCATGCCAAAAGATGGCGCTATCAGTATAACGCCAAGAAAAGTGCTACAATGGTGTACGGTGAAAGACGAGCTGTTAATAACAAGGGTGCAAAATATAGAAATTTCAAACTCAGGTTAAAGAAACTGCAGAGTACGATCACAGAGGCATTACGAACTGCTTATTTTATAACTATATGCCAAGGACAGATGATAGGATTAGTAAGAGGATTTTAAGGAATCGTGCAAATGAATATAATAATGACCAGAATAAGAGTAGAATCAATGAATGTAATGGACCTATTTTTGACATTTTAAATAACAGTGCTGAAGTAGGACTGTTCAATATATGTATGCATATGGTGTTTAACGATCATTACTACAGCAAAGAGGACTGGAAAGAGATTGTGTGGGAAAATGTTTGGTCAAAAGAGGATGAGGATGTGTGCATACTCTACAAGCAACCCAATATGAAGAAGAATTGGTTGTTTGATATCATTGAAAAAACCATATTATCTGACCTGGTGGATAATATCTGATAACTTTCCAAACCTCATGAATATGTGCGAGAAAATGTACGCCATGGTATGTGGCTGCAGTCTCCTAAAAAGTCATGATCTAAACCTGAAGAAAAAAACCTCTTTTGTATTTCTGTTTATTTTTCCTATTTTATGCCTTCATGTTGGTTTTGTAACCTTTTCCTATGTTTCATCTTTTTGTACTTTGTGTGATTTTGCGCCACTGTTCGTAGTCAATAAACATACAATACAATACAATTATGACGCTTGAGAAATACCCATGTACACTCCACAACTGTCTCATTCAACGTTTGTCAATAGGTCAATATGAATAATTAAAGACGATGTATCAATCATAATATAATACTTATGCAAACAGCATTATGTAGTATGTTCCTTGGCTGTTATGTATCAGTATTTGAGAATGAACCACGATGTCAAACATAAATACATGTACACACATTACCCTCACAAACAAATGACGAAGGTATTCCTTTGACTGATATCGATTAATCAGGTCAAAGTCTTCATATCAAACGCATTCACATTTGATGAAAAAACACTATTCTCCGTTCTGAAAACAATGATCTGCACACTTTGTCTGTGTATATATATATATATATATATATATATATATATATATATATATATATATATATATATATATATATATATATATATATATATATAATATATATATATGTATATATATATATATATATGTATATATATATATATATATATGTATATATATATATATATATATATATGTATATATATATATATGTATATATATATATATATATATATATATATATATATATATATATATATATATATATATATATATATATATATATATATATAGGGAGAGAGAGAGAGAGATGTGTGTGTGGGTGTATATATCTATCTATCTATCTATCTATCTATCTATCTATCTATATATATATATATATATATATATATATATATATATATATATATATAGATATATATATATATATATATATATATATATATATACATATATATATATATATATATATAAATATATATATATATATATATATATATATATATATATATATATATATATATATATATATACATGTATATATATTTTGGTATATGCTGGCGAATGGAGCTGCAAAATGTTTAATGAAATCTAAGAAAATATTTGATGTGCCTCCTTTTTTCCTTTCAGATTTGGTGTTTTATTGTTTACCACCTTGGTAAAGCTAGGCTTGTGGGTAAGTCATATTAAAACACTATGCACGTGCATCTATTATTGTTCTCATTTCCTGAACGATGCAAGAAACTGATTGCAATAAAAACTCTCCAGTGATCTTTTATAAAAGGTAAACAATGTAAACGTCTTTTGAAGTACGTTTTCGCTGATTATGTCTAAATAAGCTTACACTTCCATGATATTCAACTATCAGGATTTCTGCGTGTATAACTATAAATGCATTAGGGTAAGTCATAAAACAATACTTCCGGAAGCCAATTGAGCATCCACTGTAAGAGTGCGTTCATTTTGTGAGGCAATCCTACTTTCCCCCTAAGGTTACGGAATATGCTCTACTCGAAGACATAGGGTGACGAGGGTTAGATAAGCTGTTTATTTTGGTTTTACACATTTCACGTCTTGTTAAGACATAATATACATGAGTGCAGAACCTTAGCTCATTTGCAATTATCATTACTCGCATGCCATGGTCGTTTTATTCACTGATGTATTTTGCTGTGTAATTGTAGTGTTCTATGGTAGATGAGGTTTGGGAGCCCCCATCCCAACCCTTGTGGTATGGATAAAAAGCCTTAACTGTATCGCAGCTATCAGGAAGTATAACATCAAAAAATTTAAAAGTACACATCTCAGAGACGTCGGTAAATGTCACATTTTTATGTACAAATTTCGATTAAAGTGTTAATGTGACTTTCTCTTTCTAACGTGTTTCTTGTGTATTGTCTTTTAAGGAGGCCAAGGTACTTGCAAGTCGAGTTTTAACACAGCAGACTACACTGGAACAGTCAGCAAGACCCTTTCAGGAAAAACGTGCAAAGACTGGAGCCTGACAAGTTATTCAATCACCTCATTTCCTGATGCGTCATATACAGCGGCTGCCAACAATTGTCGAGATCCAAGCAATTCAAACTATCTATGGTGTCACACAACTGATCCGTCTACCGACTGGGAAGAATGTGGAGTTCCGCTTTGCAGTAAGCATTAAGCAACACACACATGCGTGCGAGCATGCCCCCCTACATACATATGTGTGTATATATATATATATATATATATATATATATATATATATATATATATATATATATATATATATATATATATATATATATATATATATATATATATATATATATATATGAAAAATCTCTGATGACATAATGCACTCAATATCGGAATGATGCACTGGATAGCGGGACCTTTGAGATGTCGTTTGGATATACCAACTCTCGCCTTCTGCCCAGGCTGCTATAAACATTAACCATTAGCATCAGTCGGGCATTATTGCCAACGTAAAATAATGTCATCAGCGGGAGTATTAGTAGATTCTTCCAATTTTCTAAGTTCTTACTTACTAAGCAAGCAACTCAGACCTGACCTGATACCTAATATTTCAATGTTAAAAGTCATACATATCTTCTTTATGGAAACGGTGTACTATATAATAGTGATTAAGTTAGAGCCAGACCGCCATGTTGGAAAACCCAAGGCTAACAGAGGTAGGATGCATTACGCAGCCAAAGGTCACAGGCCAGAGGCTTTTAGATGCATTGGACATCTAGTTTCTTTTTAGATTTAAACCTTTCGGAATAGTGATTAATGAACGAGATAGAGGCCTTTCTTCAAAATGATATTTCTTCCATACGGCTAGGCAACGAATGAGGACAACACCTGAACTAGGACTAGCAATATCTATAGGGAAAATAATATCAACATATTATTTCAATCATTTTCAGATCCAGAAACGGAGTGCCTTCGCAGCCAGTCGGGTCGGGAATACGCTGGCACTCTTGCTACGACACGTAACGGCGACACGTGCCAGAGATGGGACACTAACACCCCCCATACCAACTGGTACACCAAGGTGGGCTACTATCCAGACGCCACGTGGGCAGATGCCGGGAACTACTGCAGGAATCCTGACGGCGGCACGGGTCCATGGTGCTACACTACAAATACGCTAGTCCGCTGGGACTATTGTGCTATACCTCGCTGTGGGAGATTCCACAGTATGTATTGATCTCTCTACCTAATCAAAACATCCTCAAACATCGTTTTTTATTGAATCTACACAAGCAACCTCCAATCTCCTATCTCAAACAACTTTAAAAAACATTATTTTCCCAAACCCGACAAAATTGTTTTGTTTCAGTACATTCTAATGTAAAAGCCCATTGTTTATCAATGATAACGCAAGCGAATGGCAGATTGGCAGTTAGTAGTATAAGCCCAGAAAATATAGGGCAATACTTTTTTTATGAACTTATATCGTACCAAACCATAGCAATGATTAGTTCCACGCATAGCTTTTATCCCAGACAAGTCTCTCTTATTTGACGTTGGTCTCTACTTTTATCTAAACAGAGCCAAGAATATTCAAAGATATTACAGAGAGCTAAATAATCATTCATCCAAGAATATGATAAAATGGAATGCCTTCTGAAACTGTTCTAAATCCCTAAGCTAGTCTCTCCGCTTCGTAATTAGCGAGTAATGTGTAGGGCATACTATCGCCTGATCTTGATGATTCATTTCCAGTGACCATAGAACATATATATATATATATATATATATATATATATATATATATATATATATATATATATATATATATATATATATATATATATATATATATATATATATATATATATATATGTATATATATATATATATATGTATATATGTATATATATATATGTATATATATATGTATATATATATATGTATATATATGTATATATATATATATATATATATATATATATATATATATATATATATATATATATATATATATATATTGAGTACATGTACTCGCAAAATCTATGCTCAATATCCTTTAATGAAACATATTCCTGAATGAACCCCTTGTTATTATTTACAGAAAAAACCGCAAGTGGCCACTGGACCTTGGTCCATAGAGACTCACAACTGACCCAACACCAGATAGCGGAGGTAGTAGTTCGAAACCGTCTCAGATATGGTCAAGCATGCAGCGTTGAATCAGCATGTGCCTCATTCAACTTCCAGTGGATTGAGCGCGGTACCAAAGCCTTGTGTCAGTTGAATGACAAACTCGTCTCAGAAAACCCAACGGACCTCGTGGCCAAACCGGGATTTTTCTACTATGAACGCGACTATTAATAATGGAATTCGCCTTAACGGAAACGGTTGAAAAGGGCACTGGCCCGACATTTAGGACCATATCGGCAATACCCGTATCAAATATGAGAAGGTCTGAAACCAATGTTTATCTTTGATTAGATGGGTTTTCCATTCACCATATCAATATTCACTAAACAGACAAATAAAATCGATTCATTTTGTAAAAATTCGAAATGCAAGCATTTCTAATGTGGACATTTTAGAGAGAACAATCCGTGACAACGCAGGTTATAAGATAAGCAAGACTACTTTTATGTGTGGAATCCTACCGACACGGCCAATCCAAGTAAAAAAGCGAAATATCATGAATTATCAAAATATATTATTTTCAAAAGTCTTTGTCATATGTTCTAATGGAGCATGAAGCACTTGGCAAAAATGTAAATATGGATGTCATATATCTATCTATATATCTATCTATCTATCTGGTCACGTGATGTTATCTTAGCAGAAAGAATCATCGACTAACCCCTAGTCACTGGTTTCTTTATTTCATACCTCAAGTAACAATCAGACCCATGCCTTCAGCGGTGAGATAGAGGTTACAGTCAAATCACTGCTTGGATGTAGAGGCAGCCAAACACGTGTGTGTGTGTGTGTGCGTAAAGACTATAGTATCTAGTCTCAAGGGGCAGCAATAGTTTAGTTACACACAATTCATATTGTCGTATTATCTTTGCACTCCTTTTTTATTTGTTGAGCGTCTTGCAATGCATATATTGAGCTACCGTGGCCCTCAATGTGGTAAACGTTCAAGAGTTGCCAGAGGCAGTATTTGATTTTCTTTGTACCGCTAACCGTTATCGGTTGTCTACAATCGCTAGCAAGCTATGCACTTCAAGGCATCAAACAAACGGACTGAAAGAGTTGCCATTGATAACACCGTATGTGCTGCCTACAACCTGAAATTTAAAACATTGATGTCTTTTAAGATGTCTTTATCTCAGATAGGTATTAAATTGGTTTAATGATTATTTATTGGTACTTTAATACCAGCTGTGTACAGAAAATCATAGTCACGTTCATTGAACTAGCTAGTGTTTGTGTGTACAGCACTTTGCTCGCATATATGATCAATACTGTTATTTCCTCTGACGCATTGTTTCTTCGATTTCTCATCCTGCACTCAATGTTGCTATGAATGTCTCGTCCATTTCCAAGTACAGGAGGAGCACGCTGAATGTTTGCTTCATCTATTGATGAATGATTCCGAGTGTCATGACGCCATATCAACTCAAAATAGCAAATTATTGATAAGTTTAGCATTATTCTGTAACTGTGAGATGTAAGCTATACAATAGCAGAAGTGCCGTTGTCTACATTTAACTCAGTTTTCAGATATTTAAGGTTTTAAAAATGACCCGGGTATCGGGTAGGGTTCTACCATCTGTTAACGGGCGATGGGACTTGCTTGAGCACTAACATCCGTAAGAGCTTGTGATAGGGGCTCAATTTACAACTCCCTAAAGTTGTACTTGTACATAGTAGCCACAAGTCACTGATAACTCTCTCACATGGCCAAGCCAGGATTCGAACTCAGGCAGTGGTGAGGGGCAGCGTGCAATCAGTGGCGGCGCCATTATATAAGACAACACGGCCGTCAGAGCAGGCCCTACATGATCACACCTGCATGCTTTTTCACTTGTGAATCAACAATAACGCTATCAAATAAAATTTGTATGTGGACGCACACTGGTTTGTACTAGTGTTTTTTAAAAAACAATGCAACAAAGGTGTTATATACACACACACACATATATATATATATATATATATATATATATATATATATATATATATATATATATATATATATATATATATATATATATATATATATAAATATATATATATATATATATATATATAAATGTATATATATATATATATATATATATATATATATATATATATATATATATATATATATATATATATATATATATATATATATATATATATATGTAGTATATTTATATTAAAATGGAAATAACTTATTCAATTGTGTTTATATTCCATTGCGTAGGAATTAAATTCATTTAATATTATATCATTATGGTTCATTTATACAACCTTACCTTTGATACATAGTTGTAAACCGTGTAAGAGTGATATGGTAATGCCATTCAATACTATAGCTATGTATTCAGTACTAGCATGCGTTTGTATTTATAACGCATATCCAACTTGAACCACTAGCTCTCCCTGTCATTCCGTGTTGTTCTAGGAATGCGGAGTAGTACTGTACATATTTTCGGATAAACTCCTAAGATGCATAATAAAGTGTTTTTTAATATCAGTTTTTCTGTTTCATATAAATTTCTTTTCCATTCCACTAGATTCATTAATGACCGCACAAAGGTTGTGGAAAGCATCTAGCCTAGATAGACCCCTAAAAGTATTAACTAGAATTTCTACGATGGACCAAGTGTGAAAGAGAAAATATTTAAATATTTATTTTCACCACCGTATTTTTTTTTTGGGGGGGGGGGGAGAAATTAAATTTAAATATATTTTCTCCCCCAAAAATATGGTGGTAAAAATAAATTTAAATATATTTTCTTTTCCCAATAAACGCGAGTGAAAATGTATTTAAATTTATTTTCTCTCCCCAATAAACGGGAGTGAAAATACGGCGGTGAAAATAAATATTTAAATATTTTCTCTTTCACACTTGGTCCATCGTAAATTTCTGCCTTTAGATCAATTACTAGTAAGTGGGAAGCCATTAGTTGGAACTATATACCCTTTCAAAGGGTTTTTTAAGAGCAAAGTCAATTTAATTTTAAACTTTATTTGCTGATTTTTTAAAAATAATTTAAGCTGTTGGGATTTAAATTTCCGCGCATTTCTTTCTGGTACATGTATAATGCTTTTATTCGATAGCTACCTCAAGTCTTTTTGGGCACTCTGAGTGTGGGTGGTTAAAGTCCAATGCAGCGTTCAACTTTCAGCTTAAGGTGGCATGCCATGTTAAATCATCACATTCTTTTAATTATCAATGTTTTGATAACTATCTTAACAGACTTTTGAGATATGTACTGCAGCAATTGAAATGTAATATCGTTGCAGGTTGACAGACTTCTAAGAAGTGAAAGTTTAAAAACTTGACAAATACTTCATAGTGTCAATTTCGAAAATTAAAAATATTATCACTAATATGAGTGGAAAATACTTGCAATATACTTACGATTATCATTCTCCCTAATACTGTTTCATAAAGATGAGCACTATACAAGTCAGATTTTGGAAAATAGCATTTTTCGATAAAAATGTAATACTCATTAAACAAAACTAATCCTAGACGTAAAATGATAATTCGTCTTTTTATGTTTTAATTGCTCAATCGTAGTTGGGTATAGAAAAACATGGCTTTCTCTTTAGTCGTTGGCTAAACCTGTTTGAGTGAGAGACTACCCGGCCTTTCCACCCTTCTGCTCGAGTTCGATTCCCATGGGGGGCATGTGAGGAAGTTGCCGGTGACTTAAAGTTAGACGGTAGTTTTCGCAAGGGGATTTCCGTTTTCCACCATCATTTACAACTACCAGTTTCGATTAATCCTGAATATGGCAGACAAAGGGATGATAATCGGAATTCCAAAATCAAAGTCCATCACCAATGCCTTTAATGAATCGAACGCAAATTGAGACCTTAATGTATAATCAGCGGCCCCGTGTGAAGAATGACCTTGATCTATGTCAGGTGCTCCTAAGTTGAGGTCTAAAATCACTAGGTTAGTCAAGCTTTTCAATCGTGTAAACGATACTAACTTGCATGCTGTTGTCAATATCTTCTTGACTATCACTATGGCAGATCCGAGTCGGAGGGGCGGAGTTAAGTTTTCATTCAAGAAGAAAGCGCTGCCTGCAGTACGCCTAGCCGCGCGCAGGTCGCGCATGAGCACGAAGAGCACGAAGAAGGTATTGTCGGAATAACGCTAATATTGTGAACAGCTTTTAATCTGCCACTGTGCTGATTGTGCACTAGAGTATTTGCAAAGGAATGCTAAATCTTTTTTCAAATCAACGTACTTCATGAACAGAAACTGAAGGACATGAGATATAGTAATATTATGAATAAAAAGGAGGAATGTGGATATGGTTACAAAAGCACAGATTTGCTAATCGTGCACTAGAGTATTTGCAAAGAAAATGCTAAATCTTTTTTTCAAATCAACGTACTTCATGAACAGAAACAGAAGGAATAAGATGTAGTAATATTATGACTAAAAAGAAGGAATGTGGATATGGTTACAAAGGCGAAGATTTGTAACCGACCCCCAAGGGGCTGAATCTGCGGTCTAGACTAACCACGGGAGGAGATAACATGCATTTTCCCATTAAAGTGGCTTATGGGGTCGGTATTTGTATTTGTATGGTCATTTTGTGATTTTTTCGTTAGACAAAGCCTTTCTTGTAAATGGGTTGATTGTCACTGTCTAGACCATCGCTTAGGAGAGTAAGAGGGCAAATATCATAGAAACTGATGTTGTGACCCTTTTCCCTATATTGAATTTCACCAAATGTATATCTATTGACTGAAGGTAGTACACCCTTAAAAAAACATGACCAATTCAATCATGCATTTTGGTAATTAAATGACAACAGATGTGTGTCAGAATTAGTATATATATATATATATATATATATATATATATATATATATATATATATATATATATATATATATATATATATATATATATATCATCATCATCATCATCATCATCATCATCTGTACAGCCTCACTCAATCTGAATATTATGGCCGGCGCATGCTAAAAGAAAGTGTTACATGTTATAACTTTTAAAACAATCATGACATGATAGATTAGGAAAGAGCAGTATGATAGGGAAGCATGTCATAAGATGTGTTAAGTTTATTAGTATTGTTAACAACAGCGCACTGCCACTAACACTTGTAGATCTTATCTTGGTCCAAGGCAATCTTGCATAGGCCTGCCTCGAACTGCTCAAGTGATGTTGAGTTTGTCACATGGTCTGGTAGCATGTTTCATGCTCTAATGGCCGTTGGGAAGAAGCTATACTTCAGATAGTCAGATTGGGTGCGAAGTTGTCTGTAGCCGCCCTTAGCCCTGCTTCTGGTGTTGTAGGGTCCTGCCGTGAGCTTTTTTTAATGGGATGCACACCAGGTTGTTACTGATCTTGTAGCACATATTCACCTGTACTTTTAGCCTTTGTTGGACCAATTCCTCCAATTCCAGTTCTTTAAGCATGGCAGTGACACTCTGTTGGCCATCGAGTTGCATCACAAACCGAGCAGCTCTTCTTTGCACCATCTCCAGTTTGTGGATTTGGTAGAGTTGGTATGGCGACCAGACTGTACAGCAGTACAGGGGCGGATCCAGCTTCCCAATTTGACCGATGTGCAATCAGATTATTGAAAGATCATCATATATTTTCTTCAGTTAAATGTCGGGAGGGGGGTTATATATTGATAATATGTACGTTTAGAAACCGAAACTAATAAATTCATCAAAGATTCCTAAAGGGCAATTAATGGCGCATCTTCACTTCGGACACAACCATTTTTTTTAAACTGTTCTTTAAAGGCAAAGTCTGATATTCGACGAGCTGACAGTGGCATCTAAAACTTGAAATAAATTCAAATTCATTTCAAATATACCCCGCAATACGAATTTCATGAATCTTTGCATGAGCTATCCTTGAAAGATACACAATTCACTTCTAAAATTGAAAGTCCATTTAAGTCCCCGCAATAAGAACTTCATCAAACCTTGCACAGGCTTTCATTGTCAGGTCCCCTTCGAATATCCAAAATTAAAAAGGGGGATCACCAGTACTGCCGGCGATAAAGGTGGCGCCAAAATAGAAAACAATGTAACTGAAGTGCAAAATTTAGCGCCACTTTGGCGCCACCTATATGAAAGGGATGACTGGTGACCCCCCTTTTTATTTTGGATTTCAAAAGGGAATCTTACAAGGATAGTTTACGCATAGTTTCATGGAATTCTTACTGTAGGGTATATTTTAAATGAATTCAAATATATTTTAGTCTTAGATGCCACTCTCAGCTTGTCGAATACCCAACTATGCCTTAAATGACACACATTCTTTACATATTCTAAAATTTTAATGAAGAAAAGAGTCCCTACACCATCTTTTGGGTTTAACAACGCCATCTCCAGATTTTCTTTGGTAAATTATGATCTACACATTATCTAAACCTGACACATACTGGCCTGCTAATCTTAATCTGTAGATGCTCAAAATGAACAAATTTGTTAACTATATTTACATTAGGTGAAGGAATTCAAATCTGGCCATAAGGGTATTAACCCTTATGCTGCTGGTGGTTAAATTGACCAAAATAAAATGATGCAAAAATCCAAAAAAGAAATCACTGAAACGGTGGCAAAAAGGTACTGATCTGGGAGTACTCAGTAGAGCTTTCCAATGAATACCAAGATGACTGGGTTGAGAAGGTTTTCATAAATCGTTGCGTCTTAGTGCTATAGATGAAAGTAACCTTAGCATAGCAAGGGTTAAGGTAGCACATGGGGTTGATTTTTTCTTCAGTTTTTCCTCTATATCGCTTTTATTTGATACTTAAACTATGCATACAAAGATTGCCGGAAAAGTCCGGGGGGGGGGGGGGGGGGGGGGGGGGGGTAAAAATTGAACATAGATTCTTTTACTGCAAACTATAATTTGATTCCAATTCCATCAATTTTCAACAGTCAAAAGTAGAAAAAATGTGAAACCCTAAAATCATTCCTTATTGTGTGCAAGCCTGTGGGAGCCTTTTTTTAGTAGCAGATCCCTCACTACCCAGTGCTAGCCTAAACATTCACAATTGATTATGAGGAAAAGTGCATCCGCTTTAACTGATGAAAACATCTAAAATAACCCTATGTTCACAAGTAACCTTAAAAGAAATTTCAATTGTTTTGTTACTAAAAACAAGATATATTTGATTTATTTGTTACAATTAAGGTTATAGACTACGAAGTTTCTGCATGTAATGCTTATCAAAAGCTGATAAGAAACTGCATGGGGGTCCCTATGCTCGTTGCCATACCGTTACCAATTTCGGGTCTAGACAAAAGTTTTGAGAATAAATACACAGATTTCATGAAAACCCGATCCTCCAATCCTGTTTAACAATTCGTACTTAGCATAACACGAATTACTGGATGATGTTTAGTCAGTGATCAAGATTTCTGTTTAGCCAAGATTGGCATTGTCCCTGGTGGACCCTTGATCAGGATGCATCACTCAGTCGGAAATGCAATTGATGATGAGCGAGGATGCCGCCCCCTAACCCACTGCATCCTGCTGCACCTGGAGCACGACTCCCTTGAGAATACTAGCTAGTCCGGTCCTCTGGAGCATTAGAGTACACACATTAACTTCCTGCTCTTTGGAGACAGACGCAATTGCGTAAGAATTTAAGCTCCCAAGGTTAGATCGCCACTTCGTCCTAAACGAATACAGTACATGGTGAATTTCGACTTTTGAAATTAACCGATGCACTTTTATATGAATCGATGCACATCCAAAATTGATCAATGCACATGCATCGATACAAACCGGTTTGGATCTGCGCCTGGCAGTACTCCAGCTGTGGGCATACTAGCATCTGGTATGCCATTAATCTAGCTGGTCTTGATGCCTCCTTAAGGTATATATATATATATATATATATATATATAATATATATATATATATATATATATATATATATATATATATATATATATATATATATATATAATTATATATATTTATTTATTTATATATATTTATAAATATATATATATATATATATATATATATATATATATATATATATATATATATATATATATATATACATATATATATATATATTAGAGCTGCACTCATGGAGGGAGATCACCTCATGAGCTCACCACCCGTTTGACTCATGAGCTCATGAGCTCATGGACGTTCCAATTTTCAAAGGAAATATTTATTTTCCAGCCCAGCTATTATAAAATAAATATTTATTGGCAGAGATTTATTAACATTGCCATGTTTATTTAATTTCAAAACGTGCTGACGAGGTACATAGGTCAGTATAACACTCAACACCACTTGAATGTATACATTGGTGATTGTAAAGAAGATATGACAGTGATAAGCAGTTATGTATGTTAATCATTAACCAAGGAAGACCAGACAACGGAATTAATTTGCAGACAATACATTTTTATTAACACCTTATCTAAATTCTCTGATGTAAATAACATATATACACTTATAATACACTAAATAAAATGTTATATCCCAAGTGATGATCCTTTAAGCACCTCCACAAGCTTCACTCTGTTATTAAACCAAACAGATTGTCTTAAAGCAAGTACACACTGTTAATTTAAATTGTGGAGTTTAAGTACCATTAAATTAGAAATTACTTCCACTCTATGTATTACTTAGACACTTATATAAATGTTTAATAGCCAAAAGCTCTGTGTCTACTATACATTCAACGTAAGGACCTGAATCACTATGGCAACAAGATTGAGAAGTCGCCAAGAGATAAACATTTAACAATAAAAATACAAGTCTGCAATACCGTTATGAAATGAATTGAGCACTAACTCAGGGTGGGTGGGAGGGCAAAATTTCTAACAGCACAATTCAACCGCTGCTATACTAACTAGCACAACGGCATAACTGCAAAAGAATCTTTGCAACAAAGGAATTATACGCGGTCAATTATTGCCCTGCGTTTCAGCCATGTTGCCAAGCAAACTTAGCAACAATGGCCGCCCAGTTCTAAATCACGTTCTTACCTTGTTCAATGCACGGAAATGGAACTCCATTGTCAAGCACATTAACCAAGGAAGACCAGACAACGGAATTAATTTGCAGACAATAAATTTTTATTAACACCTTATCTAAATTCTCTGATGTAAATAACATATATACACTTATAATACACTAAATAAAATGTTATATCCCAAGTGATGATCCTTTAAGCACCTCCACAAGCTTCACTCTGTTATTAAACCAAACAGATTGTCTTAAAGCAAGTACACACTGTTAATTTAAATTGTGGAGTTTAAGTACCATTAAATTAGAAATTACTTCCACTCTATGTATTACTTAGACACTTATATAAATGTTTAATAGCCAAAAGCTCTGTGTCTACTATACATTCAACGTAAGGACCTGAATCACTATGGCAATAAGATTGAGAAGTCGCCAAGAGATAAACATTTAAAATTAACCCGGCACAACCTAGATAAGTTCTCCCAGCACTCCATAATTAAGGAAGAATTTAGTTTACGCGTTTGCCAAAATCTTAGAAGTGCGAAGTCTAGCAGAATCAGCTGGTAGGTACTGCTTAATTGCATCACTACGCCAATTTCCCATAAATTTAATATCTGCTAAATTTGCCCCCGCATTATAAGCAAGCTGACAGCTTCCCTTTCTAAACGAATGGAAGGTATAACCCAGTTGGGATTTATTAATCAATCTCAACATCCTCTGTAGCCACCAGCGTGCAGAACTAACCGTGAAAAATCTCACTCCAGCTGAAGAACTTTTAGCATGCCACGCAAATAACGGGGTAACAGCTGGGTTACAAGGTTTTAAATTTTTGATCAAGTTGCTCAGGAAAGCAACAGGGCACAAATGCCTAGAATTCTGTGTCTTAACAATTGGTACTACAATACCCTTGGTAGGAGGCTGATCCGTCTTACCCCACTTCACACAAATATCAAATCCATTATTGCGTGATACTACATCGGACAACAATAAAGTTCTTTGCAAATCCAAGTCATGAGCATGTAAAGGAACTAAGGACGACAAGCGCGCCATAGTATAAAATGAAACTAAACATAGACAAGCGAATGCCAAACCTTGTCTACCAAACTTGAGAGCATTAACAGCTATCAAATCTAAAATGTTTTTATCTATCGGAGTTGCTCCTGACGGCAAATGCTTGATAGACCTTGGTATTGCTAACCGCAACATCCTATAATTAAAAGATTCAAAACCTGCCATCGAAAGGCCTTTAACTAAATGAAAAAACTTAATGCTAGACAAAGTATTCAAGACAGAATTCGGTGCTCTGCCAGATTGTAGAAGAAATTCTGCAAACACCGAGAGTGTGTCCGTAGAAGAAGGAAGATCTGTGAGCTGAAAGTGCAGGCAAAATCTAAGAAAAGAAAGAAGATGACTCAAATGATTAGCATGCGTTCCAGGTCTTAGCGCTAGATACCTACGTGCTTTTGCTGCCTGACAAAGCTGTATAAGTCCTGCAAAAGATGAAAAGAAAAAGCGTAATTATTAAATAGCCAAAATTCCAACATATGCATCCTAAATGTCATTTCTAATTTCAAACAGATGGTCATCTGGATGATCTCGATGAGCTTTGCTCAACACACTACTATTTTGTACTATTTTATCAAATTTCTTGTCCAAGTGACGTCTAGATAACGCATCTGCCACCGTCAACTCCACCCCAGGAGTATGTATGACATTTAACTCAATATCATTAGTTGCTGCCACTAGATATAACTCTCTAGCACATTTCTGCATGTAAGGATCTGCAGATTTACCTCTCATCACTAATATGCAAGTATTCATATTATCACACCTTATTTCAATACGATGCCCTTTCCACCATTTAGCCCACAATTTAATAGCTATCACTAGATTTAACATTTCTAGGTGGGCAATTGGATGATTTTCCTTAAGAATGAATTCGGGAAAAGTCCGACTATAAAATCTGTCACTGCACCATGCTCCACATCCTGACAAACACGCGTCTAACTCAATGCGTTCCTTGGCGACCAGCAAACTCTTATCCATAATTTTTACACCATTTATCAAGGGCAGTAATGCTAAGAAGAATTTTACATCCTGCTTGAACCCTAACGATAAAGAATGCAATCCTGACATTGGCGTATCCTTCATACATTCGATCATTCTGTTCAAAAATAATCTCACTGGCGGCGACACTTTAGCAACAAACTGCATAGATCCAATTATACTCTGCATCTGCTTTTTGGTTGCATGAATCTTTCCATCCCAGACCTGCAGATCTTCTAAAATTTCACCCAGTTTAGCTTCAGGAATCGACATTGTCATTTCGGAGGTATTGAACAAAATACCAAGCCAAATCATGGTTTGACTTGGTTCACAAATCTTGCTCACCGCCTCCACCAAACCCAGCTCTTTCAAAGTTTGTTGTAATATTTGTAGGGCGGTGCATGAAGCTGTATACTTCAATTCCCCTCCTCCAAAATCATCTATATATGGAAAAGATTCGAAACCTCTCAACTTATGAATGTATGAGACCGCTTGAGAAGTTCGCTGCATCATCATAGCAGCGGACCTCAATCCAAATGGAGGGCAAATATCTATATAAAATTTCTCATCATGGACAAAACCCAACAGAGGCCAATCGTATGGATCGACTCTCAGTTGTCGATAACCCCTAGAGAGGTCCGTTTTGTAAAGATACGCACCTCTACCCAATTGAAGGACTTTCTTTTCCATCAAATCAATGGTGGGTAGGCTAATTTTATATTGCATATCTAGATAAGAATCTGCATCAATCCCATCGTTGACGGAAAAACCTTCAGGCCAAGATAAATCCAAAACAATCCGACGCTTGTCTGAATCTTTCTTTGGCCTGGTCATAATAGGGCTAGTATGCAAATGATTTACCGGGCTCCCATTAAAGGGTCCCAGCAAAGCCTCATGACCAAGTTCAGTGTCTATATAAAAATTCACCGATTCTGGATGCGCACTACCAGACGGATGGGGCTTCAAAGTTGGAACTAAATGACTAGCCCTATTGAAAGATATTGGCCATCCATATTCAAGATATTTCACAATCTCTTTATCATGATAATCTTCCAAATAACTATGCCACGCTGCAATGTTTAGACCACTCGGAACACGCACTTTAGCTTCTTGAAAATTGTATTTGTCTGTAGCTATTACTGTATCAAATAACACTCTAGCGTCAAGCACATGTTTTGGCAATTTAGTCGATATTTCATCACGACAACCTGTGTCACCCTCACCACATGAAATTTTTGAATCAATTTCTTCCTGAACCTTTTTAGATTCCAAACACATTCTGAGTTCACTAAGTTGTTGTTTAGAATTAGAACCTTTGAAACCCACATCACGCTGCTCATAAACTGTATCTCCACAATTCTCACCAACACACATCTCACCACAAGGCAAATCACCCACTGCACAAGATTCACAACCTCTATCAACACCCACACAGTTTGGAACTAAATCCGATATAACATCAACCATAAAAGGACTAACCTCATCATCAACATCATCCACACAACCTGTATCTACATTTGACTCTAAATCAACCGTAAGAGAAACACTCTCATCACATTTTCCAACAACACCACTAGCATCAGACAAGTCTGAAACCATTTCAACATCATTTACTACCAAGATATTTAGATCACTGTCCAAAGCATCACTGTCACCACACAAACGTCTCTGATTGTCCTGCATATGTTCCCTTCCAACCTCCGTCATGCCTGACCATGTACTAATAGGAGGAGACATTGTCTCCTCCCCACTTAGTTTTTTGGAGCGTCTTTAGGTTTAAAAAAGCATTGCGCCTCTTTGTGTTTACATACTTGATTCCTCTGCACATAGCAAAATGAACAGGCATGAACGTAAGGTGGGTGATCATGATCCTTATCGCAGCTGTTAGTTTGGTACGCTGCACATGCCATGTAGTTTGGATTGACTGAACGTGTTTTCTTCACCTCAAGTTGTGGCTTACTAGGAAGAGCAGTTGACTTGATCACCCGAGACTGGATTAAACGCCTCTTCTGAATTTCCATAGAATCCTCCCATTTAAGTTTTCCTCTCTCTATCTCCAGGCCCACAGACCTAAAGAATGCTTTGGGCAAACGAGCTGACGAGGTACATAGGTCAGTATAACACTCAACACCACTTGAATGTATACATTGGTGATTGTAAAGAAGATATGACAGTGATAAGCAGTTATGTATGTTAATAATGTGTGTTAGGTGCTCTGTGTTACGTTTGTGTTCCCAACATAGACAAGCTCACGATTTGAACATTTCAGCTCGAGCTCAGCGAGTTTGCCCCTGGGCTCGAGCAACTCGAGTTCGTGAGTGGTGAGTGTATACATACATATATATACATATATATTTATATATATATATATATATATATATATATATATATATATATATATATATATATATATATATATATATATATATATATATATATATATATGTATATATACATATATATATATATATATATATATATATATATATATATATATATATATATATATATATATATATATATATATATATATACATATATATATACACACATATATATACACACATATATATACACACACACACACATATATATATATATATATATATATATATATATATATATATATATATATATATATATATATATATATATATATATATATATATATGTATATATATATATATATGTATATATATATATGTATATATATATATGTATATATATATATATATATATATATATATATATATATATATATATTTATATATATATATATATATATATATATATATATATATATATATATATATATTTATATTCATACATACATTCCTAACCCTCCGCAGGAGGAGGGTTAGGATTCCGCGCTGCATCCCCGGTATGACTAAAAGCGTACGATTTTCTCTAAAACCGGAAATAGGTTTCAGATCTGAAAGCGAGGCTGTCTAGTGGATTAGCTCATCTCTTAGATTCTGACAATTTTTTGCAGCCAATATCTCGTTTTTGCTGGTGGACATCACAATAGGTGAGTTTAGAAGGGACTTGCGATTAAGAAGTTAACTACAGCAAAAATACCGTTTGCTGGTGGTTCCCGATATGTGGTTGCCAAATGGGAAAAATGCGTTTTGTTTATTGTAATTTTTCTCTCATCTGTTATTTGGAGATGACAGACTATACAGAGCCAAAGCAAAGACTCTAGATATTCCTGTGCTGTCAGTAGCAAGTCAACTTTTTTCATGTGACAATAGACATGCTGTTGATACAATGGGGTACCCCTACAAATTATTGGGTGTTTAGTCTTTTCTTATGGGTTGTTTAGATTTTTCTCTATGCGCTATGGAAAATTGGAACTCCCAGTCCCAGTGGCAATAACAATGCTAAATAATAAATATGCTGAGCTCTTCTTGTCAGATAAGACAACTGTTGGCACAAGGTTTTGTGCTGAATTTTTTTTATATTCCAATATTGACTATTGATAACATAGTCTTAGCCAGCATTCGGACACCCAGACCCTTAAAAACCATCCTGCACGACACCAAAATATTTTGGTAGGAATTTCTTAAAATGACAATTTCAAGCATGTAATAATTTTTTTTTCACCTCAATATAATTTCTATGGCAGTTTATATGCACATTATGCTTTATTTAATTAAGTAAATACATGTCTATGGTTGTAATTTGAGTATGTCTCCTTTGAAAAGTGCGAAGAACTGATTATGATCGATAATCGATCGGTTGGATGCAACTGATTATCGATCATGAAATTGCAACCAATTCCCAACCCTATGATGTATTGAATTTAGCAATTCTTCATGTTTACTTGTATTGGCATTTGCTCTTATATTGTTGTTACACCCTGTATGTTATATTATGAATTGTTATTTTGTAGTTGGCCAAGAGCCCTGGCAGCTCGTGTTTATGTAAAATTTATTACCGACTTGAAATAAAGATAATCTATCTAGATATGTAATATATATGTTTTCAGAGGATGTCGTCGGCGGACGCTGCCAGTAAACCAGTGAAGGTGGGCACCAGGGTCGAGGTGACCGGAAAAGGTGTGGTTGGAACTGTGGCCTATGTTGGTTCAACGCTCTTCTCCAGCGGTAAGATTGTATTACACTTATTCTCAAGATAAAATTTTGGTTTACAAAATCATATCATTTATGGATATGATTATCTATGAAAGACAACACAAATTTGTAATAAAAAGCAAACTAAAGAGCAAAAATGAGTTGCTAGATGCAATCAAGTACTGATAAAACAATGAAACTCTGAAGAGTAGCAGTCTAAGACCTTTGTTGTTTTATACAGCCTGATAGTGTAATTCTGTCACTGTATTTTGTGTCTGTGTTTTTCCTCGCCAGGTAAATGGATAGATGTGGTGCCGTCTAAGACCTTTGTTGCTTTGTACTGCCTGATAGTGTAGTTCTAGCACTGTATTTTGTGTCTGTTTTTTTTCGCTCTCCAGGTAAATGGATAGGTGTGGTGCTTGCTAAGACTCTTGTTGTGTTATACTGCTGGATAGTGAAATTCTGCCACTGTATTTTGTGTCTGTGTTTTTGCTCGCCAGATAAATAGATAGGTGCGATGCTGGCTGATAGTGTTATTCTGTCACTGTATTTCTGTCTGTGTTTTTGCTTGGCAGGTAAATAGATAGGTGCGATGCTGGCTGATAGTGTTATTCTGTCACTGTATTTCTGTCTGTGTTTTTGCTTGGCAGGTAAATAGATAGGTGCGATGCTGACTGATAGTGTTATGCTGTCACTGTATTTTGTGTCTGTGTTTTTGCTCGCCAGATAAATAGATAGGTGCAATGCTGACTGATAGTGTAATTCTGTCACTGTATTTCTGTCTGTGTTTTTGCTCGGCAGGTAAATGGATAGGTGTGGTGCTGGACGAGAAGAAAGGCAAGAACAATGGCACAGTGCAGGGCAAGAAGTACTTCAACTGTGAAGACAACCATGGAATGTTTGTGCGACAGTCGCAGGTCAGTTTCCTTTACACACTCTGCTCAGGTTAGAACGGCATACATTGAACACCTCTGAGATGTGAATACCTCCTATTGTGACATATTCAGATTTGTTACTTATAGACGTCTGCGATGTGTACACCTCGTAGTGTGAGTTGCCCTGGTCCTGAGGTGGTCACATCTCAGAGGATTCAATGTACATGTTTCAGGTTAGGGATTGAATTTAAGTGATTAAAGAATGTAGGTAAAAAAGGCTGTACATCTGACACACATAATAGATAATACTCTACATAAGACACCTTTCCTTGTTCTGACTCGAGACCTGGTCTTTTGAAGGTAAGGGTGCATCAAGCATGAAGCTTGTTAGTGAAGCTATTTCTTTATTCCTTACAGCTGACTGTGATAGATGATGGTGCCAGCCCGGCCGCCACCCCTAAGGGTATCAGTCCTGCGGGAACCCCCAAGAACACCCCGTCTCGCACCACTAGTGAGGAGGACATATCCAAGAAATCTAAGCGTCTCTCCACCTCGGGTCTTAGACCCCCCACGGCTAGAGGCAGTCCCGCAGCAAGTAAGTACATTTATAAGCAATTGCTCCTATATGTAAAATGGAAACTATTTATGTATATTGTGTTTTTATGATTAATATTATCTTTTTGCAATTTTTCTCTATGAGATTGAATATTACTGAATGGAAAATGGGCAGAATTTCATGACATGTATGCATTTGACCATTTTAGATCATTGTTTACTCATCCTTATTCATCTTTCAGATCCATTTACTTTTTCCTGTTTATATTTTTCTCTAATGATCAACTGATCTATCCACTACTACGTGCAAATTGGGAATAAGATGGTCACCCAGTTATCTGAGACAACCTTCATCGACAATTAACCCATTCATACCTGTAGTCCTCCCCTCCCCCTCCTCAACACCCTTACCAATTCTTGGATCTAGCAAACAGACCTTACCTCTGCAACTTAGGAAGGGTTGCTTTCTGAATCATGATACATCTGAGTTTGTCAATAGTGGTACCCTTATCAATACAGACTAGTAAGATGTCTTTGTGGCACTAGCATATGTCAATGAAAATCCAACTTATGATTTTTCCATACATATATAATTGGTTTATCTCTAATTCCATGATAACTCTTTATAATTGTCATAGTTATCATTTATTAGATGGTACATTTAGGGAGAACTCTGGGCATGAATGGGTTGAAATATGGCTGCCTGTTTAACCCTTTTCCCCTTGAAAAGTGTTGTCTGGATGTAGTGGTACTTGAATAACTGAGTCTGATAATAAGATAATTTATACACTGATAAATAAAGATGAGATTTCTTGTTGTAATGATGCTTATTCAAATTCATGGGATTAAGAGTTATTACATAACATATATTCTACCGAACAATTATTTTACTGAATGATTTTCCTTACCAAAAGAAAAAAAATACTGACCAAAATATTTTACTGAATGAAAACTCGTTACATATCGAACCGTTTTAATGAACGATTAATTACTGAATGAAAATAAAATATCAAAAGACAAGGTTTACAGAACAAAACATTTTCAAACACATATTCTGTTAGACCTCACATGAAAATAATTTACTGATAAAATTGTTTCTGAAATAAAGAGATACAGAGTCTGACGGACAATCTGTCCTGGATAAGTTAGGCCTAAAAAATTTTTGTTTGTTTCCTGTAACAGACCGAAAAAAAATAGGGTAGGTAGGTCGGTAAAAAAAATTTTTTGCATTATTTTTTTGGTCAAAAATGTGTGCTTTATGAATGTTTTACGTTGATTGGGAGTTGGATGGGCGATAAAAAAATTAAGGGTAGGGATTTTTTTGAATAAAAACTTGTTAGGGTAGGGTTACAGGAAACAAAAAACTTTTGTTTTAGGCCTTAACAGAATTTTATTTGACTGACATGTGTCCAATTGGTTTGTGGAAATGGCACCAGATGGCATTATCATATCAGCCTTTTTAGCAGGGAAAGGGATGCAATCTGGATAAAAGAATAGACAAAATAAATCTAAGAAGTTCACATGTTTAATGAAGTTGGTATCAAAAAATGATAAATACAGGAAGTTTTTTAAAGACTCTACTGGACATGCTGTCCGAGACTTTGCCATGTTAAACAGTACTAAGTGGTATCATATTGAGTGATGGTACCAATCCTTATTAATCCATGACTTAGTATGTGTAATCTGCAAATACACATTTTATTTAGAAAAGAAGATCTTTCAATCTGAAGAAAACTTCACTATTGCACTGCTGAATAAGATACTGTATCCTAATATGGATTAGCATATGGCAATTGCTCTGTCTTGGTCCCTCAATAGATGAACTTGTGTCTTTACTGTTAGTCATTTTCATGCATAATACTAACCTCGATGCCAATATATAGATACTGTTGTCAATTCTGATTGGTGTGGTTACATACTGTTAATTACAATATCATTCTCATCTAGACTGTGCATAAGTACATATCAAAGATATACATAATCTCACATTCAGAAACTTGCAGTGAGAGTAGATAGGAGAACGCTGGTTAGAATAGGCTTAAATACTGTGATGATTCTGACCATTGTTTTGTGAAAGTCATATTCTTAACATTATGATTTAACCTTAACATAATAGCCTTGAAAGAATTATGTAGTAATAAAGTATTTAAAGTATCAGAATAATGGGAGAGCTGTACATATAGCATACCTTGGGATAAACATATCCCTGTCAAATATTTTCTTAAGAAATCCTTTACATATATATTGAGACATTGAAATAATGGTCCTCTCCAGAATTTGATTGTTTAACTCATTTACAGTAGGAGCATACACTTGGTCTGACACTTATGGAAATGGCTTAGTAACTAAACTAGTTTGAGAAAGATTTGACTGGAATTTGTGGTTCCTAACTTCCTACTATTTAGTTGAAAAATCTTTCTTTTTTCTCAGGTATATCCTCATTGGGTGAAATATATTTATAATTGTCTGACCAGAAATGCACTCTAGGTCCAAATGGGTTAAGTAATGTTCTGATATTCACATAAAAGTCAAATTTCTTGCATTAACTTGGCATTTTCAGAAGTTCCTGATTGATACATTTAGTTGCCCTGATGTGTGTTTCATCCGAAATGTTAGTGCATGCTTGACACCTAGACATTGTACTGTCCACAGCCCTGCTTCAGGCTGCTATACCATCTGTCACATCAGAGTAGAGCTCTGTATTCCAGCTCCTCATGCTCTTGAGTGAAGGCTGTTGTCAGTAGAGCTGAACTTGGCAGATGAAGACATTGAGCATGTCGCAGGGTTGGTTGTATCAGTCAGTCACATCAGAGTAGAGCTCTGCACTCCAGCTCTGGATGCTCTTGAGTAATGTCTTCAGTAGAGCTGGACCTGGCAGATGAAGAAGTTGAGCATGTCGCATGGCTGGTCGTTCCAGCGATAGTTCCATCTCCATTCCATCTCCATGCAGTCCTCCTGCCCTTGACCGTTGTCCGGCTGCCCCGACCCCCACGCGGAGAAAATCACGGGCTCGTTGTTTGACTCCCAGTGCCACTGGCCCTCGTTGGCAAAGTCGTTCCCTCCGATCCAGAAACTGAAGGGAAAACTCGCTGAAATGAAAATGGATGGTGTAAATTTCAGAAAATGAAGTGATGAAATTTTTGCAATTCATATTTGAGAAGTTATCTTAAACTCTTATTTACCACACCTGTATACAATATCAAGGACTGATATTGTGGTACAAATACCATCCTCAGTTAGATTTTTGCCTATATTGACTTATTAACTAACTAATTAACACAAGTTCATATAAAAGGTATGAACCAGAAAATGGATGGCCAGGCTGAATTTTCCCATCGGCGCATCCAAGAATCTATGAACCAATTACGAGTTGAGGAAATACAAAGGGTTTGCATTTGCTTGGGTCCAGCCAGACACTTGCCCCATAGCCAATGGCTACAGAAAATTGTGTTGGGCTATAATAATATTTTCCTTTGTAGCCCGGCTGGCTATAAGAAAAGTGAAATTTCAAAATCATGCTTCAAGCAATATCAGTAATGAAATCAGTTGAAGTTGGACTATTCAGTGTGCAACATAACCGCTTGCCCCATTGCAAGTTGGAAGTGAATTCAGCTAAAAACAGCATTGGGATAAGCAGAACAAGTCCTAACTTGCCCCACTTGGCAAGTAATATTTTGGGCAGAGTCCTCACAATCTACCTCACCTTTGTTTAACTGGTAGGGGCAAGTGGAAGTGCTGGCGGGGCAAGTAGACTTTAGGGCCAGCTTGCCCCGCTCGCAAGTAATGATTTGGAACCTATGTTGCACCCTGCTATACTACATATAGGGGTCATTTCTGGGTAAGACCTACCTTCGTGCTGTCTGATGTGTGTCTTTAGGAAGTGGTGTTCCTGTGGACTCTCGACCCAGGCTAGATGAGCTCTCATGACCTTACAATACTGCTGGGCCATCAGCCACGGCACACGCTTCGGGACGAACTTGTAGCAGGAGCGGTAGTAGCGTATAAACCCATTGGGACACACATACTCCTCCAGTTTGCCTGAAATATACACAGCAGCATTGAGAGGCAGTATCTGAGCGGTAGTAGCAGATAAACCCATTGGGACACACATACTCCTCCAGTTTGCCTGAAATATACACAGCAGCATTGATAGGCAGTATCTGAGCTGTAATAGCAGATAAACCCATTGGGACCCACATACTCATGCATTGTGCCTGAAATATAAGAGAAAAATTAGGAACATAATTCCCTCCATCCTGCATCAGGGTAGCCTAGCTACAAGGCTCTACTCTGTTTTTACTTTATATATATATAAATGCCTGCACTTATACTACATCTAGAGGGACTTGTGGCCTACTGAACATTGGCCATTTAGTGCACACAAATGCCACATGAGGGAGATTAGTGAAAGTATTTCTAACTGACCTCCTAGTATACCACAGTGCCATCTAGCCATAAGGGAGGAAATTTAAATATGGCCTGGGAGGCAGGCTAGCATCAGGGGTGCGACAAATTCACCAGTGACTTGGATATAATCAAAATATCACTGGGTACTCTACTGATTAGTCACAATTTAGCCTCAAATTAGAGAAAAATGAGGATAAACAAACTTCCTTGCATCGTCCCATTAAGGCATGTGTACATGGATGCTAGAGAGAAGATAGCCTAGTCCTAGGCCAAGAAATTTTATCACTTCTTTATTAACTTACCTAGTGTAAACTTACATACTAGTCTAATATGTCTACCCATATTTAGTTCTATATTGGCTCTCCAGGCGGCCAGCATGGGTTTATTTGGATTTCTTGATTCTATGATTCTGGCTGACCAGGGTGACCACCATTAGCGCCATCTATCAACAGCAACCAAAACTAATGCCTAGATATTGAGCAAAAGATCAGAACAGAGGAAAGCAATATCTAAGTAAATCATAGACTAGGAGCTAGTCTAGAGAGAAGACTGCTATAAGATGTGAAAACGCTAATCTGAGTAGATACATGTGTCGCCGCTCATCCATGAAAAATGGAAATCATATGGCACTGGTGAGCAAGGGTGCATTCCATCATCAGCTAACTATGTCTAGCCTTGTCCCTCCAGCACACCCTAGGAATAAGGGCCAATCACAAAGAAAATCTACTGTAGGGAATGTTAAAGTTTCAATTATTATAATTATTTCAAAAATTGAAAGAATGCAGCTAATTGAGTGTGTTTCTGGTATCAGAGATCTTTCTATTTCTCCTCTGGTACTTATCAACACAGGCAGGTTCACAGTCCCTATTGTAAATCGTATCTGCTCAACCTGTTGAAAACCACTTTGGTACTAATGAATAATTTTGAAGAAAGTTTTTTATAGTTTTGTGCGGAAATGCAACTACCCTCCTAGTATACCACACTCAATCTATCCACAAGGGATGATGTCTAATATGAATATGGCCTTGGAGGCAGGCCGCTATCTAGACTTATCTGTGAGGAAGAATAACTCCCAATCATTGGAGTGTTTGGAAGTTATTGTTATCTCCAAGACTGTGCTGAATTCATGAATGGCTTAAATAGTACTACTGATAAGAGGTTTTAGAACTGATGCATTTGCCTGTTTAGAATCACTGAGGTTATGTTATGCTGCCCTGTGCATCTTGTTTGTGTTTAAAAGCAAGCTGTTTTTAATTTCTTTCACATGTTTCTGACCTCCTTCAATTTTGATAATTACTTAGTAGATGAAAAACATGATACATTGAATAGTTCATGAAACAATTGAGCTATAGTTAGCTCTTCAGCAACATACAGTGGCTACTAAACAAAAGGCAGTGCAGTGAACTATGCCTACAAATGTAAATTCTTTGTTACTTTCTAATACATGAATTAAGACAAGTATTAACCAGTGCCTCTCTGAAGGGGTAACTGTGACTGTAAAGTACCTACCTGGTTCTGAGGCTGTGATGCTGGGGGGTAAAGTTACCCCCAGAAGTATCAGGAAGACCAGCAATGGGGCATGGAACAGCATCTTGACTTGTTAGCGGTATCCAGTCTTGTGAAGATCTAGGTCACCCCAGCTCCCGGAAACAATTACTGTGTTTACTTAGCTTCTGGGTGAGGAGGTTGAGGAATGATAATATTCTACCCTGTGTGAGTGTGAGAGCACTGTGGACTCTTAGAGGGGCTTTAAATACAGCCAGGCTTATCAGCTCTCCACTCAGCCTGCCTAGCCACCAGGCCACAATCTCATAATCACCACATCCCTTGCTCATAGATGGCACTGTTCATTGCTTGAAACTGGTCAGTTATGATTCTGAATGCATCAAAAACCTTACTATGCTGACATGCAACTCATGTAAATGTGAACACTCCATTATATTAAATAGGCTCCTATGAATCCAATTGTCACCACAGGGGCCTTTAAAATACTTATTAATTTGATCATATCTCTAACAAAAGCACTGTTTGAAAGGTGTTGAATGAGAAATATTAATCAGAGGTTATATTTCAAAATACTCATATGATTTGTCATTTCATGCTAAATATTCTTTGTATATTAGTTATTTCTTCAGTAACACTGAGAGAGTACTAGCTTTGCTAGGGAAGAAAGGCCTGGTACTTTCCACTGAACCTTTTCATTCTAATTACACCAATAATTACAGTAACATGGCTTCTACCACAGATTCTATACTAGAGGTAGTATATACATGTAATTCATAAGTTATTTTCAAATGTATCACAGGTCCAGATGACAATTTTAAGGAACACTCTAAGCATAAATGGTTAAAAGAGTTTAACCCATTCATTCCCTACATGCTTATCTAGTGTATCAGATTATAACATTTTGGAATCGTCTCGAAGAAGGCTACATTTATGTGGACAGTTCCTTTTATGTTTTAAAGGTAATGTTAAAATTTTACAATAAAGAACAGCCTGCATCTCTTCAAAACCTTTGTTTGAATAACCTTAAGAAAAAAATGTGTGTGTGTGTTCATTATTGTTTAAGATGTCCTGAAATAAAACAAACTTACGTTTTTAATTTCTTACTTTATTTCTTCGGAAAGTTTTCTTTTCCAGATGAATATCCTATACTTGTATTAGCACCCTCAGACAAGTTGTCAGAGTCCTGCTCTCCCTTCCATATATCTCATGTTACTTTCCTCCATTTCAAGCTGTACCTTTCTGTTCTAGGTCTAGTGGGCAGTGGCTCTAAATACGAGGCGGAGACGAGACCTCTGCGCCGCAGCAGTAGCGCCCTCTTTACTGTCGCCCCGCTACTAGATATCCAGTTTAGTGCTGCCACCTATCCCTCACCCCCTGACCATGGTATCACCACCCTTTTTGTGGGAGGAGCCTTTTTTAGCTCATCCTCATCTTTATTTTGCTTTCTGACTGGCCTGAAGGGAACTACTTTTTGGTGGTGTAGGGTTTTATATTTTACCTCCCAAGTGCCCCAGTAAGCCATATCATATCAATGTTTCCATTAGGTTTTAAACAGTACCGTCACTCTATATTATTATGATGATGATGTAAATTAGTGTAAGAGTACATCAGAGAGCATGAGATCAAGTGTTTTTCCAGGGAGCCAATTGCATCTTTAAAAGCTGCTTAAAGGTGCAGTGGAATGAAACCAGTTTATAATCTTTGGGTTCCCTGCAGAAATTTGAGGGAGCTGCAGGAGAATTCAAGGGAGCCCTGGGCTCCCGGCTCCAGCTAATTTTCTTCATCTGATTAAACTATTCTGATGCACTTGCTTTCCATGTTGAATGTTCATATTATATGTTTTCATTTGGATGAATTGGTTGATTCCCATTTTAGGAAAGCGTCTTAGAGGTACATTACTTACTGGTTAATTCAATTCTCAGTCTGTCTATTTCATTTCAACCAGGGCCTTAGCAAGGATATGAAATTGGTTTTTACAAAATGGGCATATTAATAAGATTGTAACAGTGAAATAGCCTTTGGTTCAGACAACTATCGCAAACGTTTATTGCTCAATTCAGAAAAAGCACAATATTTTAAGTAATTTCCTGGTATTCACATTTATTTAGACACATTGTTTGATAAAGAGAGACTTATCAAAATAATTTTGACTGAAACATTTTCCCCTCATGATGTGTGATGTCTTAAGGTCCTCAGTGGTGAAAGGGTGCCCTTTAATTGTGCTGGCTAAGGCTCTGATTTGGACTGTCACTGCAGTCAGAGTGTGATGGTCTAGGGACGGGAGTTTCATACATATGCACATTCATTTTATTGGAAAAGTTCGATTCATCAAAAAATAAGTTTCATGTCTGGTGAATTGATAATAAATCTTTTCTTTTTCTTATAGGCATATTTAAAATTCATTTTGGAAAGTTTCTTTGAGAGAGAGCATGAGCGAATGTATTTACTGTATATCCACACTGACAGTCTTGATTTGAATTCCTATACATGTTTAGTGCTGCATTATTCTGGGCTTCTAAGCTGCAACACTTAGTGGGCCCATTAATCAGGGACTTATATTCATGATTCCAACCAATACCTCTGCCCGGGGTCTTTAAACTTGGTTTTATAATTTGGGTTCTAGACCGAGCTTATGAGCCAAGCCTTAACTACCAAACTGGGGTTGTAAGATGAACCTCTACCCAGGGTCTTTGAGTTTGGGTTCTACACAGCTTCTGAGCCAAGCCTTTAAACAGGACTTCCAAACTGGGATTGTAAGCTAGACCTCTATGCTGGGTTTTTGAGCTTGGTCTTTGAGCTCTTGTTCTAGACAGAGCTTATGAGAGCAGCCTTAAAGCAGGACTTCCTAACTGGGGTTGTAAGCTTGACCTCTATACTGGGCCCTTGAGCTTGGTCTTTGAGCTGGGGTTCTAAACAAGGCTCTTTAGCTGTGCCAGCATTTAAATAAGTTTTTAAGTTGGCACCTGTCTGATTAAGAAAGGTCAGAAAATTTCACAAGGAATTATATATATTTTTTCTGGCCATTTTGAGTTGCCCTTTCATTGGCCTTTTCACCCTAGGTGTGGCTTTGATTTGTCATTGTGCCACTGTACACAGGTCTCCACTGCATGATAATACACAATGTGCATGTTTATCTTTCTCACCTCATGATCAATTAGAGCTACAGTAGTTTATGCTGATAAGCAATTCATTCCTAATTTGGCCAATACAAACTGAATGCACAAAAAACTGTAAAGTTTCTGAAACCCTGGCACATGGGTACTCATCTGAGAGAGCTATCCAAGGAATATTAACATGACCGGATTTAGATGGTTTTCAAAAATCTTTGCATCCTTGTGCTTTGGATGAAAGTAGCCTCATCATAGGAATGGTTAAGAATATCCATTTAATAGGATTAACCCATCCATGCTTTTGAGATCCTCTAGATATTTTTGCCTGGATCTTTAAATTATAAAATGAATTTGGTCTTCTTTGGCAACTGCATCCATGAATGAGTTCAGGTTATTTATAAAAAATATTGCAAGAGATTAAAAATTCTTCCAAAAATAAACGTTTTAGCTAGTGATTGTTGAATGATTGTTGAATGATAAAGATTGATTAAATATAATTAACTATCTGAACTCATAGCAGGCAAATGCAGCGGTCCACTGTCATGCAACCTAGCCATTTCATTGACAGTTCAATAGGTCATTTAGTTTTATGTTTTGGAAGTGACAGTTGATTCAGAGGGTTTGCATGAGAGTTGAAGGGTTTTGGATCTGGTGATGGTTTAATAGTTCCTCTCGTGGTGTATAATTGAATTCTTAGTTAAGAGCAGAGCTAAAGTAAACTTGAAACTTAACTTAGATTTATGATTTAGTATAGTTTTCTTCTTGGAAATTATGAATAACAGCTACAAATTAAGAGCCACATTTCTTGATAACAGTGTCAAGTCTGTACCTTATATCTAATAGGGCCACTTAAATCAAACTGTGTAGTGCCATAGCATGATTGCTAGAGAATGCTGTCCAACTTATGAACCCTATAAATAATCTAGCATTTTTGTCCTGCTTATTTTTATCAGCTTTCAGATCTGAGAGTAGTATCTTTAGAAATGATTGGTGATCCTAAGACTCTTGTCACTGTGGATATATATGTGATTAACCGTTGTTTTACAGCTATCGAGGAGGTACCTAGCAAGAAGGCTAGCGATAAGAAGAAGGCCAGCGCGCCTGGACCCACTCCAAAAGCAGAAGGTTCCGCTAGTAATCAATTCTCTACCTGTGTATGGTGCTGCCACCTATAGTAGCCCCTACAGTGCTGCCCTCTAGTGGGCAGTGCCGTTATCTAGTAACCCCTGCAATGGCGCCCCCTAGGCTGTGCTGTTGTCTTTTATTGTGCATACTTGCATGGATTTGTGCTGTGGTACTACTGTACTGTGTAAACTAGTGGGCTAACCATTCAAACACATGGTTTTTGATTGCTGCGACTGCATCCTCACCAAGTCCAAATGTTTGTTAATGATTTTATATTAAGATTATCTATCTATCTATAATATCCAACTGAGAGTACCTTGGAGGTTAAAGCCAAAATCTTTGCAAACGCCTGTGCTCTATGGAAATTTCTACTCTCTCTTAAAAATGATATGGGATTCCCTAGATAGATATCTGTGTGGTCCTAGATAACACAAGCCAAATAACAAGACCTGCAGAATTTGACCAAGGATATCTATCTTGTATGCAAGTCCCTGAACTGTGTAAATCTGTAAATGGCTTAATCCATACAGCGACATATTTTCTTCATTTTCAAATTTTCTCTTCATTATAAACAATCCTAATCTTAGCAAAGGCGTGTTATTTGTGGACATATGTCAAAACCTGTGAATGAATGGCTAGCACCTCATATAATGGTTGTTGTCTCTCTCTCATTCTCATTCCCCCATCTTGTGAACAGGGAGGTCCGTTCAAGGTTGTTATTTATATTGTCTCACTTAACTGTTAGCATGGCAATGCACCACTCACATGTTCTCTATTCATACACATGGAATAAAACACTCGAAAAAAACAAAGAATTTATCAATATTTACTGATTCTTTTTTCATTCTAACTCCACTTCATTTAATCAGATGGAATAAACCCCATTTGATATGACACCACAGAAATGAAAAACACACAAAAACATTATTAATAGTTACTGATATTTGTTCCATTCTAACTCCACTTAATTTAATCAGATTGGGACACATTTCCATGTGTCTGATTTATAAGTGCATTGATTAATTCTTAATACCTAAATCAAATAATACAGATAACAAGGATCACTATCTAATACAAGCATATTGTGCAGGTGTTCATTAACTGTGCATGTTTTATATTAAGACTGACCAAATTTTATATTTCATAAGTGTTTTGTTACATTATTATTTTACCTCTTGGCTATTGAATCTTTTCAAACAGCTAGAGATCCCTTATTTACTTAATTGCATTTTATTTCATTTCTAATATTGGTCGTTAAATATCAAAATGAGATCTTGGTTTCTTAATTAAGCGTCAGTAATAGGTGATTAAGGAATGGTTTATTTTTGATATCTTTTTGAATGAGAGTAACAAAAGGATGGAACATGTTCCTTTCTATATTAAGAGGTTATTTGGTTATCGTATTTCAATATGGATTAACACTGTCGGAACAAATTTAAGTTCATTTAGGACACATCCAGGAACTCCATGATCATTGCATTGCCTGATTATAAACTTGAGCTGTGGTGTATAATGAATGGAAAAATGCTATCATTTCAAAATAGAGACTATTGTTCACATATGACATCATGGTTATTGTTGACATATAACACTGGGATTAAGTTGACATATGACATTGTGTCTGTTGTGGACATGTGCCATTGTGTCTATTGTTGACATATGCCATTGTGTCTATTGTTGATATATGCCATTGTGTCTATTTGCTGACGTATAGCATTGTGGCAATTGTTAGGGATAGGTACCGTTACTCGATACGATGCCAGATATCAATATCGTATGGGGAAAATTACTGTATCGAAAATGTTAAATATCGCATCGTAATGTTTCAAGATTTGAAAGTATATAGAATTGACTTAATTGCTATCTAGATGTCTCTGAGGAAAAAATATTCGCTATTTATAAGTTAAATTTCCAGAGCTGACAGTGCAAATATTAAGTAAAGTTACAGAATCAATAAGGAAATATCAATATTACGTATTGAATATCAATATTGTAGGTATTGTATCATGTGAATTTTAAAGGTGCCAATCCCTAGCTATTGTAGACATGTGGGGTTTCCTTCTGTTAATTGAGCTTTCAATCCTCAATATACAAACATTTATAAGTTTGACACCATTGCATGACTTCATATGTAGAAAAGTTCATAGCTTTGTTGATTTTCTTTCTTGTAGGTTTTGCAGCTGTTTTTATTTGCTACATTTTCCCCTTGTTGACTCATTTACCTCTTTATTTGCAGAGTAGATTATTGCCATTAGATCAGTGTTGTAGGATGTGCTTGTGTTCCATGCTTTAGTGATTATATTTAGCTTCTCCTCAGTTTCTTATTGTTTTTCCAAAACTATACCCTACAGAAGTTTTTTGGTAATGTCAAAGTTCTGATAAGGCAAGTGGGCAGGTGTTAAAATGAAATATAAAGGAAGAGAGTTTTAATTATTTATTGTGTTTTTAACGTTTCACTTATAGAAAAAAAATATAACTTTGGCGTTTAATTTTTACAATTCATAGTAACAATTTAAAAATTGTCATTGTCAAATACAATTAATAGGTCAAACTTATGATTGACTCAAAATCAACAGCATATATCATCTTTATCAAATTTTCTGGATTTAGAGCTACTTTTCTTCAAAACTGCGGTGTATTTCGATTCATAAAACTGGCAAGCAGGATTGCTGACAGTTACTGCTGATAATTTTAGGATATTTTATAGGTTATTTGTGACAATGAGAAGCAGAGTCCCTGTGTAGTGTGTGTATCTAGTTCTGCATGTTGCCTATTGGTAATCACTAATGGCAATTAAAGAAGCTTCGGTTGTTATTTTGCTTTCTGTGTCTTAACATGTCGTATCGCTGGATTGATTTTTAGGCCGCCTACCTCGTATGTCCGGTGTCCGTCCGCAAGGTGTCTGTTTGTTTTTTTATTACTTGAACTTATGTTTTATTGATATGCTAATCTTCCCACCAATGTCCGCTGGATTACCTTCTTGCATGAGATTCCTTCTGGCTTAAGGGTCACCCACTCCTTGACTCCTCTTAACCCCTCCAATGCTGAGGCTACTCTCGTCCAAAGCACAAGGATGCAAAGATTTTTGAAAAACATCTGAACCCTATCATGTTGGTATTCATTGAATAGCTCTCACTGAGCATTCTCAGATGAGTACCCATATGCCAGGGTTTCTGTCATTTTCAGCACTTTTGCATCATTTTGTTTTGGCAAAATTAGCCACCAGCAGCATGAGGGTTGAAGGTTGAATGTTTAAGTACTCCATCTGGTAGACTTAGTACCTTTCCTCAGGTTTAGACTTTAGATGGAAACAGAATTAAATTGGAAAAACATTGAAAAACTTTTAGCATTGAAAGAAAAAATTGATTCACAGTAGATTGTGATATGATGCCAAAATGGTTAATCCTAATATTTTTCATTTTAAGGCATAGTATTGAAGATTATAGTGGTTTGTCTGTTAGCTAAGTTACAAGGACTAACTCTAGTTAGAATCAAAGCAAAAGGTACTCAGAACCGTTACTTTTTGTTGGTAAAACATTTATACTTCTAATGAAACTCACCTATGAACACAGCGTTTGATAAAAAGTAACCATTGTTGAATTATCTAATTAAAACCAAATTAATAGAATTTTAGAACATTTTAGAGGTTCTTACAATTTTAATAACATTGAATTATGGCTCCTTCTACTGACATCTTTTGAGTGAAATGACAATTACTTGTTCGCTAACCATGACCAATTCACCTCATACTCTGGTATTTTGATTGTGCATATTGGACACTGGTATTTTGCTGATCTCGGCACTTTGCATGGCTAATAAAGTATGAATTTGGTGTACATTTATAACTAGTCACATTTCTCATCTGCATATCTGGTGTAATTCTGAACACTTGTACACTCTGAGCATACAATATATATATATATCAGCAACTATGATGAATTGAACTAAATATTTGAATAAAAGTTATCTTTTCCCATTGCGGAAATAGTCTTCCCTTAACTATTTTTTAGAGAAGTTGCTTTCTTGTTTAAGACTCCCTGTTAAGTACTAATATTGAAAAACCTACTCATTGTCAGTTTATGTATGTACATATAGATAAACACACACACACACACACATATATATATATATATATATATATATATATATATATATATATATATATATATATATATATATATATATATATATATATATATATATATATTGTATGTCTGTATAATTAATTGAGATTGACCATTTATAAGATGTAAATGAAAGACACCCAGATACAGATATTTCGTCAAAAAAATTACCTTTCAATTACTTTCTTCTTCAGTTTTTGAATTACTTTGGGTATCTACTGGTTTATTCATTAATTGACATGTTCCAGTTTTTGATAAATATTCTTTTAATGTTTAAATGGCAATGCTGTTCAATATTTCTGAGGTCTTAGACTATCAGACTGTACAGAGCACATTTGAAATGCATCAGTCATGTTACTGGCTTCTTCTTCTCAAGAACTGTGAGTTCTCTGACGTGATTTAGGAAAAGTTGCCATGATATCTACTTCTGTCCCCCATTCCTATGAACTCTCTTTGTAATTAAGTCTAATTTGTTTTACTTACAAATGCAGGAATTAGTAAGTCAGTAGTAGATTTAGAAATGGATAAGTAGTCTGAATAAAAAATACATCTTCAGTTGATAAACCTATGCCATTAGGTCTTAGTTCTAGTTTGTTTTTACTTATAAGTGAAGATCTAATTAAGTTTGCAGTAGTTTAGAATTGATCAAGAAATCAAACACCAGTGTAAATAAATTATGGGTATACTACATGTTAAGTACTAAATATTAAGTATATTATATAAGTTATGAGTCAATGAAGCAAGCAATATTTCAAGGTTTTATAGAAAAGTATGGTATTTTATTCAAAATACTATGTTAGTTATTTCTGTCATAAATGCTCTTGTATGATAAACTCGATTCTTGAAAGCTTTATTGTGACAGTGATAAAGATACTTTAAAGCTTAAAATTCCAAATTGTTCATAGGTTTACATTTTGCCTAAATCAATGAATATTTGCCCATGAATAGGGTTACCTATAGTGCAAATATGTCCTTTATTGGTGTAGAGTGGCAGGAACACTGTTATTGCCATGTCTTCATTATTTGATAATAGGATAAAAAGTGTTTTGTCATTCAAGATTTACAGCTGTTATAAATGGGAAATCTTAGCTGAATAGGTGTATGTATGAGGAAACTTCATGGCCATTCTTGCCTTAATGTATATTTGTCCATTTATGAGATTACTTATGATGTATTCATTTATTTATTTTTATATTTATGTATTCATTTATTTATTTATATATAAGTATATATTTATGTAAGGAAACTTCATGGCCATTCTTTAACACCCTGCTGCCCTGTTTTTCAGGTACCGAGAGTATCTCTGAGTCGAGCAAGGTGAGCTCTGCCCCCACTCCCCCAACCCCCAGCTCCAGCAAGCTAAAGGCACCCTCCTCCTCTGCACAAGTGGCGCCACCTAGCAAGCACGAGGAGAAACCAGCACTGTCCCAGGTATGCTGAAGATCACATACACTATAGTGTAATACACACATCCCTTCTGATCCGCTGGAGAAAACAATCTTCCCTGGAGTTCATCCTGATATAAAATCATATGTCACTAAGAAATCACTTTTTTCATCCTGGGAGGAATATGTCATAGAAGTCTAAGGTGTTTTATTTAAGTTGTTTTGGTTTGAAAATAAAAATAAAATGTATTGTATTTCCTTGCTTTAGCGTGCCAACATAGCTGCTTTGGGTAAGGTGTTGGTAATTGAATTAATAACCATTTGAATTAATCTACCAAAATTAAAAGACACATTTATACATCAATTCATAATGCAGAATTGTCTATATGGAAATCTCACAGAAAGCTGATTGTTGTCTATCCCTAAATATAATGGTATCCCTCCTAAAGCCATAAACTAAATTTTTCGAATATTTTTTGTGTATTTGAAGATTTTAAGCAAATCAGAAGAGAAACTGACTCAAAATAACTAACCCCATAAGCAACCTGAAGAAATATTTGGGTTGACTGCTGCCTAATTTGAAATTTATAGGTACCCTTTCTGAATAAATTAAAAGGGCCTTTTTGGAAACTGAAACCTTTATATAAACCTTTATTCTATTTCCCTCCTGCAGGCCTCTGCGGCGGATATCAGCGTCATGAGCACCTCCATTGGGGACAAGATGGCCGCCCTGCAGCACCAACAGGAGGTTGACAACATGAAGCTGGAGATACGCGACCTTGAGGAAAAACTTGAGACCATCAAAGTCAAGAGATCGGAGGACAAGAACAAACTGAAGGAAGCCGATAAACTAAAGATTCAACTTCAGCAGGTCTGTATAATCTAGGAATTCAAAATTACTTGCATTTGGTATTCTTAGCTATTTTTTCAAACTTCCTTGATTTTCATCAGATTCTATGTTACCATGGTGATAAGCACACCTAAACATTTGAGAGGCTTTCGTGAGGTTTTAAAGAGCTGATACTGTAGAACCTTTGTCAGTGTATTGGTCGAGACCCTTAGAATGGGCACCAACTGGTCACCAACTGGTCACCAACTGGTCACTTGGACCTTTTAGAAAATACAAACAACCAGAAAACTTCATTGTTTCTGTCAGGAATCTTTGAGTGTATCAATTGATAACCAAAGATTTCTTAGGCTCATGTCAGCATTAATGCTCGGCCATCACTGACTTATATAGAACTTATGTAGACATATGCAAACAACTTAATATATCTCCCCAGAAAATTTCATTTATATTTAAGCTTTATGATTGTGCATTTTTGACATGTTTCAAAATCTAGTGAAGGTCCTGTGTTGTATGATAAATATAACTATCCCTGGCACCTTCTATTGAACTCAGGATCTAGCTATTGAAATCAAGGCATAAGTGTTATATCCAAATGGATAAATATTGTAATAAATAATGCAGGATATTAATCTTACATAAAATTAAGAGCTTCCCTTGTTAGGAAAGACAGACTCTCTGTAGCTCAAAGTTTTCCTAGCCAAACACATGTATCATAGGTTTCCATCTTATCCCATTCACACTCAGAGATCCTGTAGAAAGTATCGTCTGCTACTTTCATACTTTTCAAAATAACTTTGGAATAAAGCAAAAGTTCACAAAATAGTTGAAGGAGAGTTGTTGTTTGACTTCTCTCTAAGATTTTACCTTCAATTATTTTCCAAAAAATACTTTTGTTAGAAAAATATTTCCAAAATTGTCAGGCCTGTTTTGGCCGCTCTGAGCATTAATGGGTTAAGCATAGAGGTTAATATGTTGCTGTATTGAGTGTAGTCTGTAGACTGACACCTTATGTTACCTCCTGTTGTGTGTTTCAGCTGCAAGAGTACAAGTCCAAGATGCAGGAGAGCAACAGTGACCTCCAGAGGCAGCTGCAGGGGGCGAAGAAGGTACCCAGCATCTTCAGCAGAAATTGTGTCCTTTAAAACTTAAATTTAGTACTGTCAATTTTGTACTATCACTAATCAATAGCAAACTGCTTTTGTACAGAGTTATCCTGATAGCAATTAAGTTAATTTTATGAATGATCTTAATCTTTATGAAACAAAACAACACTCTTTTTCAAAACAATACCTTTTCCCATTCAATATGGTTATTTATATTGTATCCAGTACCGTTACCAATTGTTCAATTGAGCACTGTCAGCATCGGACATTTCGCTATAAATAGCAAACTGCCTTTGTGCGTAAAAAACTCTATTTACTAATTAACCCTTAACGCGCGGCTGACGGACCAGTCCGCAATTCTAATACCTTGCGATGAAGCGACGGACGAACAGGTCCGCAAAGAAATTCACCGCAACTGCAGGCCGCCGCCATCTTGGGTAACTTCCATTAATCAGGAAGTTATCCATCGAATTCGGCTTAGTAACTTGAGAATAGGTGATATAAGTATCTCACCTATTCTCATATGTTTTTCTTTGTCAGATTGACAAAGAAAAACATCAATAGTATACATTAAATATGAAGTGAGAGGTAAATCGCGGCCGAAAATCGATGTTTTGCGATGTTGATACCGGCTCGCAGCGTGTCCGCCGGCTCTGAAGAGAGTACTTCCGTTTTTTTGTACGATTGATATTCCGTTATTCCTGACATGCTAAATTCAATAAAGATAATATTTAGACTAAATGGATGTCAGGGAACAAGAATATCAACATTATTTTTCGAAATAAATTTGTTATGTTGCTGAAACGACCGTTTTAAAACAAGTGCGAACGAAATCACTTCGCACATGTTTAGATCCGCCATTTTGAAAACGGCTGATTTTGCGGTCTCCTCACCGCACTTTACCCGGTCCAAATAAATACTTCCCGTGATTGGATTGTAAAAGATAATACATTTCCTGAAAGCCAAGACACATATCTATCTAACAATGTCAATTTTGTATTTGTTTATTGCGCAATTGATATAATGGAGACATGATTCGCAAAAGGTGCATTCCTTACGGCCAACGGATTTCAAAATCGAATTTGCCGTAAACAGAGTCTAACAACGTGTTGGCCATCATCTTTGAAGCCTTCGAAAAAGGCTATAACTGATGGCACAACACAAAATAAAGACATCATAAGGAGGATAACAAGGTAGGCAATCGACATATGTTTTTATTTCGTTTTCTATTGTAGATTTTTACTGCTCTGGGAATTTCATCTCTGTGTTGTTGCGCCTGAAAGTTGGCGAACTTGGGAGTGACAAAATGGCGCCCACAAATCAGCACTTGCTTTTTGTGTTCAATCGTTGATTTGTGGCGCAAAACCTGATCGTTTCTAAATAAAAATAACATGTATCGATTGAGGAGGTTGAAAGTATATTAAATATTTATATTTTACATTTGATATTTTCTATTTTCATTTGTTTATAGCGCTCTAACATTGAGGAAGTTGATCCTTTAGAATTCCTTTTGAAGCGCTCTCAGAATTCATTTCTTGCCAAGACTTATTTGCATCCCCTTTCCTTTAGGATTGCTCATGACTAATTAAAACAAAGAAACAAACACTATTTTTTATTATGCATATCAGTTTTTAATAAGCATTCTACATATACCATTTTTGAAAAGAAATATTTATGTACAACTTGAGAAATTTCAGGCTGAAGTTGGGATAATGCATTCTAAATACCTGATTTTTCATTTATTCTAAATCAAAATCAGCATGCTCTCTACAAAACCTTAGGTTTACACTGATCAGACATAATATATTCTAAAAGTAATTTCTACAAAACAAACATAATTTAAGAGAACAAGAACAGTAGTTTCAGGCAGTATTTTTTATTTCAGATTTTTTGGATGATATTTTGCCTTTTATGGCTGGAAAGACTTACAACCCCCTGACAGCGCAACAGCAATGCAACATAATTTGTTGCAAAAAAACAACTCAGTTTGAGGGACAAGCCCCCGTCAGGCAATTCAGCGTGTTAAGGGTTAAGTCAGTTATATATGAATTTTAAAAAAATCTTAAACAATGTGATATGATACTCAACTTTTTTGATACGGTATAATTTCCATTCAATATCAATATTTTGTACTGTATCGAGTACCGGTACCTATCCCTACGTGACTGTGTTAACCCTTTAGCCTCTGTTTGCTAATTTCGTGAGCGTGAAATGATAATAAAAAACTGGAAAATGACTGAAACCCTGACACACAGGTACTTGTCTGAGAGTACTCAGTGAGAGCTATCCTAAGAATACAACATAACAGAGTTTTCAATTATGTTTATGTCCTTTGAATGGAAATAGCCTCAGCATTGGAAGTGTTAATATGAGTGTTGTATCGCTGTGTGTTAATATGAGTGTGGTGTGCTGTGTATTGTAGGAGGCGAAGGATGCCCAGGAGGCTTACGAGCGCTACAGGGACGAGATGGCCGACCTCGCCGAGACCGTGGAAATAGCCACTCTAGACAAGGAAATGGCTGAGGAGAAGGTGAGTCAACTGGCCATTCTTAGTCTACATTATCGACACTTTTGCTGCCATTTAGAAGCTAAATTGTGACTCTTCATTTGTAAAATACCAAGAAACCTACTTAATAAGCCATTTGTCAGTGGAGACCACATGCTCGAAATTTCACCAAATGAAGAATACACCCTAGCGTAACCCATTCACAGTTCAATATGTGAATGGGTTAATATTGACCATAGCATAAGTTCCTGACTTGACTAAAGCATGACCAAGGTGTAGCAATGTCCACTTGGTGATATAACATTCACTGTATAAGTCACCAGCATTCAAGTTATAAAAAATATTGATGAATAAAAATCTAATGCGCCTGGAAAAGACCTACTATTGACACTCACAATGTCCCTCTTTTTGATATATCCAATAGCACACGGTTCCTGACTTGATAAGACCATTACTTAGGTCTAACATTGTCCACTTGGTTTTTCATATTAACTCTATAAATCAACAACAAAGCAATAGAAAATAATGAACAAATTAAAGTCTACTGCGCCTCCCCTGGAAAGGACCCACTGTTGACACTACCAATGTCCCTCTTGTTGATATTTCCCATAGCGTATACATCCTGACTTGACTAGACCATGATCAAGATCTACCAATGTCCCCTTTGCATTGTTTTCACATTTACTGCATAAATCAACAATAATATTTCCCATAGCGTACCTACGGTTGACACTATCAACATCCCTCGTGTTGATATTTTCTGTATCACACACTTCCTGACTTGACTAGACCATGATCAAGATTTAACAATGTCCCCTTTGCATTGTTTCCAGGGCGAAGGCCTGCAGCAGGAGGTGGACTCTCTAAGGGAGAAGGTGGAGGAACTCACCATAGATCTTCAGATCATGAAGGAAGAAGTGACCACAGCCGGAGCAGACGGTGGCGCCACCAGTTACCAGGTCAAGCAACTAGAGCAGCAAAACGAGAGACTCAAGGAGGCTCTGGTCAAGTAAGAAATCACACTTGTTATGATCACAATATTGTTTTGCTCTGTGCAAGAAAATGAATAAAAATGAAATTCTCAAATGGAATTGCTCTCGGAATAGTCATTATGACACTATACATAACTTAGTATTAGCTAGGGCCTAGATCCATCATTTTCTTAGCAACCAACTCACTATTCTGTAGTTTCTTTCTTATTAAGCATTTGGGACCTACTTAGACCTACTTTCTTTTAAGCTCCCTCAAACGAGGGAGCTTAAAGTTTAAGCTTTTTGAGGAATTGAATTCTACAACAGATTCGGGCCATCTCTTGAAACAAATTGGAATACAGTATCTTCAAGTGAGGTCTAATAAAAAGTATTATAGGTCTAGGCAAAACTTTTGATGATCTGACGTGATGTTTTCTACCTCCAGGATGCGTGACCTGGGCAACCAGGAGAAGGCTGACAATGCGCGCGTGCAGAAGCAGAATGAGAAGATGAACAGTGAGATCACGGCGCTGCAGAAAGACAAGGAGCGCCTGGGGGGAGACGTACAGACGCTCAACGAGCAGATGATAGAACTACAGGAACAGGTGAGTGCACACTCTATATCACCACTGGGAAATAAAACTGGCCAAGGGTGCTCAAACTTCATAGAAAAATCTTCCTCGTTAATTCTCTTATAAGCTTAGTGTATGCTATTTCAGGGACTTGAATTTCCGATCAGGTCCCTGTTTAAATTTAGAGGAGTCTGTAATTTACTCTTTCACCCTAATCACATGATTTCTCCAGGTCGATGCTGCTCTGGGAGAGAAGGAGATTTTTGAGAAGCTGACTGTCTCTATTCTTGTACTGAGAGATAGAGGTAGGAGTTTGCAATTTAGCTGATTTGTTTAGTTTGATGCCGCTCTTGGCGCAGAGGAGAGAGAGAGATTGAGAGAGAGAGAGAGAGAGAGAGAGAGAGATGAGTTTGTAATTTACCTGTGATTTCTATAGGTTGACGCTGCGCTGGGAGCAGAGGAGATGGTTGAGAAGCTGACAGACTCTAACCTGGAGCTGGAGGAGAGGATCCAGGCCATCGAGGAGGAGAAGAAGGATCTGGAGGATCTGCATGAGATGAACGAGGAACTCCAGGAGAACGCTCGCGAGGGGGAACTCGAGCTGCGTGAGGAACTTGATCTCGCCACCGGCAGAGTCTCGGAGGTAGGTTAAAGCAGTTATAACAGAATACATTTGGGGTATTTGTTAACTTAACTTGCCAATGGCTGAGTCTCTGAGGTAGGTTAAAACAGATATAACATAATACATTTGGGGTATTTGTTAACTTAACTGGCCAATGGCAGAGTCTTTGAGGCAGGTTAAAGCAGATAAAACCAAATTCATTTGGGGTGTTTGTTAATGAAATTAAAGCTTCATGAGAAACTCAATCTCGCCTCAATACACTTTTAATTTACAAAATTTGATTTGAAAATCCCCCCACTGATTTTGATGTGTCCTAAATAAAGGAAAGAATGCATTCTTCTTCCTGCTAAATGCTCATTCATTCCTACTTGCATTTGTTACTGATTCATCAACCACCTGATTAATCATTACTTAGTTTCTCATCTATAGATGTTATATTCTTAGTGCGATCTCCGATCACAAATGTGAATAGCAAGTGACGAGTGTCTTTGTTTGCGTTCCAGGCTCAGCTGAAGCTGGCCGCCGTGCAGGAGACGATTGCTGACTATGAGAAAACCATCACCAAGTTCCGGCAGCTCGTCTCCCAGCTGCAGGAGCAGAACAGGGAACTACGCACGCAGCAGGAGGAGGGAGGCGAGAGCAAGGGAACCACGCCCACCGTCGAGATGTTCGACTTCAAGGCCAAGTTTGCCGAGACGAAGGCGCACGCGGCGGCGATCGATATGGAGCTGAGGAAGCTGGACGTCCAGCAGGCCAATCAGCACGTGAATTACCTGTGCTCGTACATGCCGGAGTCGTTCTTGCGCCGAGGTGCTGACCATGACGCTGTGCTGGTTCTCCTGCTCATACCACGCCTCATCTGTAAGGCTGAGCTCCTGGCCGCGCAAGTCAGAGAGAAGGTAGCCATCTTATCACCATACCCCGGCTCAATACCTTATCTTGTTAGGTTATAGCCTAAACTTACGTAATCCAATCCAATATCTGAAAGCATTTTCTCTCTGGCTGTTCCAAGTCAGAGAGAAGGCAGCCATCTTATCACCATACCCTCGGCTCAAACCTTATCTTGTCAGATTTAAAGCCTAAAGTTACACAGCTCCTTTGTGCCTGAAGCTCTCACAATTGGCCTGATAATATTGTGGATAATTTAGAGGTCAAAAAATACTAGAAGAAACAACTGTTTTTAAGTAGAACTGTATATTAGAAATCAACTTTCATCACTCCCTCAGATATTTTGTAAATGCACTTATCATCTGTTAGCTATTTGCCTTTATCTTAGATCCAGACAACAGTTTCTGATGAGCACTCAGCTCAGGTACGAATGACTCAAACCTTTATTTGCTTTAGGAGGTAGTTGAAATGGCAAGGATTCAATATCTGAAAGCCAGACACCTGTTAAAGTAACTTCAAATCTGACTCTCTGTTAGGTGGGATATGTCAATGAACATATTAGTATTTTTTCTAACAAAATGGATGCACTTGCACATTATGAAAAAATGGACACTTGAAATCCCCTTTGTGTTTGTGTTTTAGTTTGAGGTTCCAGAGACGATCAGTTTGGAGCATGTGCTGAAGGGCCACGTAGCAGAGCAAGCAGCATTCAGTATGAATCTCATCTACCATCTGAACATCCTGCAGACCATTCTGCACCAGTATGAAAGGTAAGCTCATCTACCATCTGAACATCCTGCAGACCATTCTGCACCAGTATGAAAGGTAAGCTCATCTACCATCTGAACATCCTGCAGACCATTCTGCACCAGTATGAAAGGTAAGCTCATCTACCATCTGAACATCCTGCAGACCATTCTGCACCAGTATGAAAGGTAAGCTCATCTACCATCTGAACATCCTGCAGACCATTCTGCACCAGTATGAAAGGTAAGCTCATCTACCACCTGAACATCCTGCAGACCATTCTGCACCAGTATGAAAGGTAAGGCATGAATTTCATCTACCATCTGAACATCCTGCAGACCATTCTGCACCAGTACAAAAGGTAAGGCATGAATCTCATCTACCATCTGAACATCCTCCAGACCATTCTGCACCAGTATGAAAGGTAAGCTCATCTACCATCTGAACATCCTGCAGACCATTCTGCACCAGTATGAAAGGTAAGCTCATCTACCACCTGAACATCCTGCAGACCATTCTGCACCAGTATGAAAGGTAAGCTCATCTACCACCTGAACATCCTGCAGACCATTCTGCACCAGTATGAAAGGTAAGACATGAATCTCATCTACCACCTGAACATCCTGCAGACCATTCTGCACCAGTATGAAAGGTAAGACATGAATCTCATCTACCACCTGAACATCCTGCAGACCATTCTGCACCAGTATGAAAGGTAAGACATGAATCTCATCTACCACCTGAACATCCTGCAGACCATTCTGCACCAGTATGAAAGGTAAGCTCATCTACCACCTGAACATCCTGCAGACCATTCTGCACCAGTATGAAAGGTAAGCTCATCTACCACCTGAACATCCTGCAGACCATTCTGCACCAGTATGAAAGGTAAGCTCATCTTTCACCTGAACATCCTGCAGACCATTCTGCACCAGTATGAAAGATAAGACATGAATCTCATCTACCACCTGAACATCCTGCAGACCATTCTGCACCAGTATGAAAGGTAAGACATGAATCTCATCTACCATCTGAACATCCTGCAGACCATTCTGCACCAGTATGAAAGGTAAGACATGAATCTCATCTACCACCTGAACATCCTGCAGACCATTCTGCACCAGTATGAAAGGTAAGCTCATCTACCACCTGAACATCCTGCAGACCATTCTGCACCAGTATGAAAGGTAAGCTCATCTACCACCTGAACATCCTGCAGACCATTCTGCACCAGTATGAAAGGTAAGACATGAATCTCATCTACCACCTGAACATCCTGCAGACCATTCTGCACCAGTATGAAAGGTAAGACATGAATCTCATCTACCACCTGAACATCCTGCAGACCATTCTGCACCAGTATGAAAGGTAAGACATGAATCTCATCTACCACCTGAACATCCTGCAGACCATTCTGCACCAGTATGAAAGGTAAGCTCATCTACCACCTGAACATCCTGCAGACCATTCTGCACCAGTATGAAAGGTAAGCTCATCTACCACCTGAACATCCTGCAGACCATTCTGCACCAGTATGAAAGGTAAGCTCATCTTTCACCTGAACATCCTGCAGACCATTCTGCACCAGTATGAAAGATAAGACATGAATCTCATCTACCACCTGAACATCCTGCAGACCATTCTGCACCAGTATGAAAGGTAAGACATGAATCTCATCTACCATCTGAACATCCTGCAGACCATTCTGCACCAGTATGAAAGGTAAGACATGAATCTCATCTACCACCTGAACATCCTGCAGACCATTCTGCACCAGTATGAAAGGTAAGACATGAATCTCATCTACCACCTGAACATCCTGCAGACCATTCTGCACCAGTATGAAAGGTAAGACATGAATCTCATCTACCACCTGAACATCCTGCAGACCATTCTGCACCAGTATGAAAGGTAAGCTCATCTACCACCTGAATATCCTGCAGACCATTCTGCACCAGTATGAAAGGTAAGACATGAATCTCATCTACCACCTGAACATCCTGCAGACCATTCTGCACCAGTATGAAAGGTAAGACATGAATCTCATCTACCACCTGAACATCCTGTAGACCATTCTGCACCAGTATGAAAGGTAAGCTCATCTACCACCTGAACATCCTGCAGACCATTCTGCACCAGTATGAAAGGTAAGCTCATCTACCACCTGAACATCCTGCAGACCATTCTGCACCAGTATGAAAGGTAAGCTCATCTACCACCTGAATATCCTGCAGACCATTCTGCACCAGTACGAAAGGTAAGCTCATCTACCACCTGAACATCCTGCAGACCATTCTGCACCAGTACGAAAGGTAAGCTCATCTACCACCTTAACATCCTGCAGACCATTCTGCACCAGTACGAAAGGTAAGGTATGAATCTCATCTACCACCTGAACATCCTGCAAACCATTCTGCACCAGTACGAAAGGTAAGGCATGAATCTCATCTACCACCTGAACATCCTGCAAACCATTCTGCACCAGTACGAAAGGTAAGGTATGGATCTCATCTACCATCTGAACATCCTGCAGACCATTCTACACCAGTATGAAAGGTAAGGCATGAATCTCATCTACCACCTTAACATCCTGCAGACCATTCTGCACCAGTATGAAAGGTAAGCTCATCTACCACCTGAACATCCTGCAGACCATTCTGCACCAGTATGAAAGGTAAGGCATGTATCTCATCTACCATCTGAACATCCTGCAGACCATTCTGCACCAGTATGAAAGGTAAGCTCATCTACCACCTGAACATCCTGCAGACCATTCTGCACCAGTATGAAAGGTAAGCTCATCTACCATCTGAACATCCTGCAGACCATTCTGCACCAGTATGAAAGGTAAGCTCATCTACCACCTGAACATCCTGCAGACCATTCTGCACCAGTACGAAAGGTAAGGTCATCTACCACCTGAACATCCTGCAGACCATTCTGCACCAGTACGAAAGGTAAGCTCATCTACCATCTGAACATCCTGCAGACCATTCTGCACCAGTATGAAAGGTAAGGCATGAATCTCATCTACCACCTGAACATCCTGCAGACCATTCTGCACCAGTATGAAAGGTAAGGCATGAATCTCATCTACCACCTGAACATCCTGCAGACCATTCTGCACCAGTATGAAAGGTAAGGCATGAATCTCATCTACCACCTGAACATCCTGCAGACCATTCTGCACCAGTACGAAAGGTAAGCTCATCTACCACCTGAACATCCTGCAGACCATTCTGCACCAGTATGAAAGGTAAGGCATGAATCTCATCTACCACCTGAACATCCTGCAGACCATTCTGCACCAGTATGAAAGGTAAGGCTAGAATCTCATCTACCATCTGAACATCCTGCAGACCATTCTGCACCAGTATGAAAGGTAAGGCATGAATCTCATCTACCACCTGAACATCCTGCAGACCATTCTGCACCAGTATGAAAGGTAAGCTCATCTACCATCTGAACATCCTGCAGATCATTCTGCACCAGTACGAAAGGTAAGGCATGAATCTCATCTACCACCTGAACATCCTGCAGACCATTCTGCACCAGTAGGAAAGGTAAGGTATGAATCTCATCTACCATCTGAACATCCTGCAGACCATTCTGCACCAGTACGAAAGTTAAGGCATGAATCTCATCTACCACCTGAACATCCTGCAGACCATTCTGCACCAGTACGAAAGGTAAGGCATGAATCTCATCTACCATCTGAACATCCTGCAGACCAATCTGCACCAGTACGAAAGGTAAGGCATGAATCTCATCTACCATCTGAAGATCCTGCAGACCATTCTGCACCAGTATGAAAGGTAAGACTAGAATCTCATCTACCATCTGAACATCCTGCAGACCATTCTGCACCAGTATGAAAGGTAAGACTAGAATCTCATCTACCATCTGAACATCCTGCAGACCATTCTGCACCAGTACGAAAGGTAAGACATGAATCTCATCTACCACCTGAACATCCTGCAGACCATTCTGCACCAGTATGAAAGGTAAGGCATGAATCTCATCTACCATCTGAACATCCTGCAGACCATTCTGCACCAGTACGAAAGGTAAGGTATGGATCTCATCTACCATCTGAACATCCTGCAGACCATTCTGCACCAGTATGAAAGGTAAGCTCATCTACCACCTGAACATCCTGCAGACCATTCTGCACCAGTATGAAAGGTAAGCTCATCTTTCACCTGAACATCCTGCAGACCATTCTGCACCAGTATGAAAGGTAAGCTCATCTACCACCTGAACATCCTGCAGACCATTCTGCACCAGTATGAAAGGTAAGCTCATCTACCATCTGAACATCCTGCAGACCATTCTGCACCAGTACGAAAGGTAAGGCATGAATCTTATCTACCATCTGAACATCCTGCAGACCATTCTGCACCAGCATGAAAGGTAAGCTCATCTACCACGTGAACATCCTGCAGACCATTCTGCACCAGTATGAAAGGTAAGGCATGAATCTCATCTACCATCTGAACATCCTGCAAACCATTCTGCACCAGTATGAAAGGTAAGACATGAATCTCATCTACCACCTGAACATCCTGTAGACCATTCTGCACCAGTATGAAAGGTAAGACATGAATCTCATCTACCACCTGAACATCCTGCAGACCATTCTGCACCAGTATGAAAGGTAAGACATGAATCTCATCTACCACCTGAACATCCTGCAGACCATTCTGCACCAGTATGAAAGGTAAGACATGAATCTCATCTACCACCTGAACATCCTGCAGACCATTCTGCACCAGTATGAAAGGTAAGACATGAATCTCATCTACCACCTGAACATCCTGCAGACCATTCTGCACCAGTATGAAAGGTAAGGCATGAATCTCATCTACCACCTGAACATCCTGCAGACCATTCTGCACCAGTATGAAAGGTAAGACATGAATCTCATCTACCACCTGAACATCCTGCAGACCATTCTGCACCAGTACAAAAGGTAAGGCATGAATCTCATCTACCACCTGAACATCCTGCAGACCATTCTGCACCAGTATGAAAGGTAAGCTCATCTACCACCTGAACATCCTGCAGACCATTCTGCACCAGTATGAAAGGTAAGACATGAATCTCATCTACCACCTGAACATCCTGCAGACCATTCTGCACCAGTATGAAAGGTAAGCTCATCTACCATCTGAACATCCTGCAGACCATTCTGCACCAGTATGAAAGGTAAGCTCATCTACCATCTGAACATCCTGCAGACCATTCTGCACCAGTATGAAAGGTAAGCTCATCTACCATCTGAACATCCTGCAGACCATTCTGCACCAGTATGAAAGGTAAGCTCATCTACCACCTGAACACCCTGCAGACCATTCTGCACCAGTACGAAAGGTAAGGCATGAATCTTATCTACCATCTGAACATCCTGCAGACCATTCTGCACCAGCATGAAAGGTAAGCTCATCTACCACCTGAACATCCTGCAGACCATTCTGCACCAGTATGAAAGGTAAGAATTTTTTATTTTTGAATCATTTTTATTCAATTTTTGCATGGTAAATCACAGTACAAATGTGTATATATTAATTTGGTGTGTTAATACTATTTATCACAATCTTGTTATACTACATATAGAAACAATGAATAAATAGTGATATAATAAAAGTGAACAGTTAAAGTAGTAACATTGAGAACATTGGAAACAATGAAAGATAGAACATGAAAGGTAAGAATTAAAAACAATCTCACCAACCATCTCCAAATCCTGTCTCGAATCCTCACCTGCTCATATTCCACTGCAAGGTGTGTCATCTCCCTGGCTTATGACTGTTCTCATGTTGAACTGAACACAGCATTTGATCCTTACTATTAGTGGTGGGACGAGTAATCGGAAGCTCAAGCTTTCGGTCGCTGGGGCCTCCGATCTGAGTGCTCGAGTCCAAAAATAGATCGCTCGGAAATTACGAGCTGATGAGATTTTATTAGCAACACCTGCATCCGAAATATGTGTGGCCTAGTGATGGCCAACACTCCCCAATTTGCACCAGATTTCCTGAATAAAATGCGTTTTCTTAGGTCTCCATGTGAAATGCATGTTAAAGCCATTTTCTGGTTCACCGATTCTCATTGCCGCGGTACACCGTATGTATGCCTGGCATGTGCCGGCGTATGCCGAGGCGCAATGTTGTTTTAAATCATTCGCCTTAAGATCTTGTCAATGTGGCCATAACTTTCGATAAGGACTTGAGTTTTCGTTGCTAGATTTTTTGGGCCGAGTCCCAGCACTACTTACTATTCATTTCATACCTGTCTACTCTCTTAATGTAAGCAGTACTCTCCTGATATCAGACCCCAAATTAGCTATCTATTTGGTGAATTATAACATGCTGTTATTGATGTTCCAGTGCTATTGGTACCATTAGTGTGGTATTCAGTGTGCGTTTGTTTATGTTTCAGTGCTCTTTGTATCATTAGTGTGGTATTTACTGTGTTATTGTTGATGTTCCAGTGCTCTTGGTACCAGTAGTGTGGTATTTACTGTGTTATTGTTGATGTTTCAGTGCTCTTGGTACCATTAGTGTGGTATATACTGTGTTATTGTTGATGTTTCAGTGCTCTTGGCAGCAGTAGTGTGGATCTCTTCCTCAAGATAGGCACCCTCCTCCCCGAGCTGGCCGTGCACGAGAAATCCATTGATTTCTACATCGATCTGCTTCGCAAGGACCAGGTAACTATGCTACAATGATCCCTGCCCTTTCCAGTGATATTTCATCATTGTTTATGCAGTGACTGACAATAGTAGTAGCCTGACTACCCCTATTCAGTACGATTATAATGAAGTTCCATGGGCCAGTACCCTTAGGTATCTCTTTATCTTATAATGGATACCTTTAACCCTTTAGCTGCTGGTGGCTAATTTTTCAATACAAAATAATGTGAAAAGGCTTGATAATGACTGGAACCCTGGCAAATGGGTACTCATATGATAGTACTCAGTGAGAGCTTTCTAATGAGTACCAACATGACAGGGTTTAGATGATTTTCGAAAATCTTTGCATCTGTGTGGCTTAGACGAAAGTAACTTCAGCATTGGAAGGGTTAAGGTTACCACTAGGAAAGCTCTAAGGTTGTTTTATAGAACCGCATCCAGTGAATACGCTATTAGCTATCAGTTTCATCAGTGACACAATCAAGAATACTTGTTTTCTTTGCATGTCACAGAGGATACCAAGAAGTAAACATGCAGATTTCTGCAAGCTCAATGTGACTCATGGAACTATTTGTTCTTTGTCATATCATGTTAGGCAAATTAATTCTTTGTTTTTGACTCAGTGTGGAAGTTGTATTATAGAAAAACACTCATTTTGATATCTATAACTATCAAATCATTCAATTTAAACACCTCTTTAAATACTAAAAACTGTTAGCTATCGACCTTTTTGAGACCTATGAAAATGTATTTTGTATTAGATTTATACCATTGGATATGTTTATAAATTGATCACCTTTGTAATGTGTGTGTAATATTATTCCTTAGACATAGATTGCTCAACCTATGTTGGTTTGTCTGTGGTGAATGATTTGATCTTTGTATGGCCTTTTATTTCTACTATGAAAATGAGAATCTCAAAAAAGCCAACTGTTATTTTTGTTAGTCCCCAAAGCCAGATTATCTCTCCTCGGCCAGTCATGTAAGTAAAGGTGACCAACCATAAAATCAAGTGAATGTGAACCCTCCCGGGGTATTTCGGTGCTTCTAAGGTTGCCATGGATTTATGGGTATGCGGTTTCTCGCCCATATTCTGCTTATGAGTTTGTTAACATCTAGCAAATTCAACTTCTCAGTTTTCAAGGTCATAATTTAAGCTAAGTATAGGAGCTTTGTATAACTTAGCAGAGAAATCAAAGACCGCTGTCGGCTTGGGCATTGGCTAAGCTTCAGTAATCGGAGGGGTACCGGTAGATCAGATGAACTGACCACAGATATGAACAGCTGCTTATCATTTTGAGTCCGCGTCTGGGTTATCAACGTTGTGAAATATGCTGGGGATGGAAGTTTTGAATAAGTCGCAGAGAAAGTTGTCACAGCCCTAGTGGTACTGACTGGGACCAAGATCAAACAGACTTAACATCCAATGCTAAGGGGCAAGTGCTGGGCAACCGCTTATCCCTCTGTGTGTGCTACCAGGTCTGGTTGCTGTTGCGTAGGACAGCTTTGATTCTGTGATGTCATCTGTGGCTGCCCTAAGCTTTGGTTTGGGATTTGGTTGAATATTTATTCCCACTCTTTCGGTGCCCCATAGTTCTTAATTCCTGCTCGGAGCCAAACTTCTTGGAATTCCCTTATTCAATAACCATTGAAACTATTGAAGCTAGGGAAGCAATGAACTCCTTTCTCAAATTCTGCCTTCTGATCCCAGCCTGAACTAGTGTTCAATTTGTGGAAGCCTCAATATTACCAGCTTGTGAAGTACATGTCTGCTTATCAAAGGTCTCTGGCAGAGCCTGTTTTGGTTCATTTTCTAATGGGAGCAGGTGGTTTAATAGGCTGCCACTAGGTGGCTTTTGATGGTCATCTCCTATCCCCCCTCCCCCCTCAACCTCCTCAGGTATTGAGAAAAAATATACTTCTTTTTATTTTTTTTTATTATTTGGACATTGTTTTACAACATTAATTGTTCATGTTATTGTTCATTTTGTTGATCCATTCCTTCTTGGACTGACCAAGAACTTAAAGGTAGACTCACAAATATGAATAAGGAATAAACATCTTCTATTACTAATTATAAGGTTTCTATATAGAGGCTTAACAGGTGTATCATGCATACTTACGATCCCGAAGAACTCTATTAAGTTGATTTGTACTTAAACTAGATATTTATAGCCATAACCCTCAGTAGTTGTGCTTGTCATTTTATAAGATAATAGCTGAAGGTATTTTGATTGACCTAAACCTATACAGTTTCTCAACAGCGATGGATATTACAAACATTGCTACACTTATATATGTAATTTTCTCTGTGAAATCATTGGAGTACATTATAACTGAAATAACAAATGATAGCAATATACACAGGTTTATTTCAACACAGTTTGTGCCACCCTCCCCCTTGCCTCTGGTTACTTTAGTAGTATTGTGAATTTTTACTGGCGTTTTATCAATACCTTTTGAATAACAATAGATGATTGCAGGTACCTGTATGTATTGTTTCTCTGTTGCAGTTGGATGAGACTGTGAGCCTGGAGCCTCTGGAGAAATCCATCAGCTACTTCCAGGTAAGAGGTCCACTCCACCCAGCTTGGAAGTTCACCAGGTTATCATTATCGTATACATGTGTGCAGATACTTCCATTGTCTTTCCTGAACAATGGTATTGGTATTATTTTCCTGAACAGCAGAATTTGTATTGTTTTCCAAGTGGGTGCTGCGTGTATTGAAAAATGGACCATACCTATACTGCATATGTAGGAATGTTAAGATCAAGGGCTTTACAGTACAATCTTTCTATTCCTTAAGTTTTTTACAACTTTCTTGGTTTTGCGATAATAGAGGACGCTCCATATAAGGATGGTGTTTTCTTGTAGATTGCACATAATTCGTTAGCATTATTTCTTTCTTGCATGACATATTTTTATTGTCTTATTTCCTGTAGTTGTGACTAGGTACACAGTATATGGTAGTGATGCTCATTGATATCCAGTAATTTTTGACCCACTTTTTAAAAAAAAGTTTAATATGCCAATTTTCGGATTGAATTCAAAAGTTGTTCAATATGATAATCACAGTGAATATATTGGCCATTTAGTGACTTGCCGGGTGACATGAGACCCCTAGGTTATAGTAAGAGGGTTAACTGTATACCCAGTTTTTAATGTATGTTTTTCACCTACAGAAAAAACATCTCCAACCTCTCTCTACATCTTGCAATTTTGACAGAGCACTCTTCCTTTTTTGCAGAGCCATGTATTTATTTGGAAATATTTCAAAATCAAAATGTCAGTATTTCATGCATCCAAAGATTTCTCACATGCCCACTTGCCCCTTTGATTCATTCTTCTCACAGAAAGAATATCATGAATAATATTCATTTTTTGGATTTTATAATGTGACACATTATAAAAGCAGAATCGCCAAACTAAAATGTGAAGGTACCAATATTATATAGCTTTCAATATAAAATATATTTACTTCTTGAATTTCTGAAAGATCTTTTATTGCTTATTTTGTTTTAAAGGTAGCTGATTTTCTGTTTAGGTTTTTAGATTCATCATGGCCCATTCTCTCTTTCTTGCCATTTTCAGTTTCCTTGTCTATCATTTAAGCATGCTTTATTTTCAGGCCGCTTTTGATATCCATTTAGCACAGGTAACTGTAGTGTGTGACACTGTGATTAGCTAACCCCCCTCCCTCCCCCAGCTCCCTAACTCTAGCCGAGCCCAACCCTAACAGCAGTTATACATATTCTACTGTGTCTGTACACGTGCACCTAAATATCAAATCTAGAGTGCATGTGTGGTCTGGAAACTTTCAGCTTTAAATCACTAATTAATGTGATATTTGAAAATATCAGAAGAGAGATTTTTACATTAAACTGGAACAGTAACTTTCAGGCAATTGTTTCTCTTAATATTTCTTTGTCATCGAGATACCTCCATTTGTGTCTGACCTTGTGTATGCTTCAGATGTGAACAGGTGTAATTAAGTCAATACAATTAACAGCTCCTGTCAGTGTCTGATCAGTCCTCGTCCTCATAGAGAGGATTGCACAGAACAGTAGAATATGACTCCCCATGTAATATCTCCCCTCCTTTGAACTTTACGAAGGGGATAGTTCAGACAAATCCATGATCAGGATGATTTCCCCAGATTTCCCCATTGACAGGTGATAAGATAAACAATTGTTTCACTGATACCCACAAGTAAGATGTTTCTAATCTAATTCTTTATTTTATAAAAAAGATAATATTTGGTAAATTATATTTCGGCTAGTTCTCCGAGTAATATACACCATATATTTTGTGGATTACTTGACTTTTGATTTTTGAGATATGGGTACCACTCCTTAGTTTTTCTCTGTATGCTCTTTCTGAACTTGAATTCTACATTTGGCTGCCTTCTAAGAAGTGAGGCAATTACATCTTAAAGAGGGCAGCGTCAATATGAAAATCTGACCATAAACTTGTGGGTTTTTTCAGTGAAACTCTTGTAGCTAACTGTGTGATTTGTAGAAGCTGAATTCTGCCTCGATGATGCATGCCAGCTGGCTGGAAATATCGCCCGAAGGGACACCTCCCGAATGCCCTACCCCTCCCATCCCTCTCCACCCCATCCCGCAGCCTAGCAAACTGCATGCTTCGCTCCTGAATGAAACACTCAACACTAACATCATAATCAATGGGACGACCCTAGATGGGCAGTTATGGTTAAAACAAGTCACCTTTTAGAATTTTAGAATGTTTCAGTAGTATTAGTTACACATTTTTTATTCAGGGTTTAGGGTTATCATTTTTGAATGTTAACTGACATTTTTTAGGATTGATTAGTACTAGAATTTGTGGTGTAAATCACTCAATATTTCTTTATTTCACATTGAGGGCACATCCTTAATTGGTCTGGGAAAGGGGGAAATTTCCCTTAAATCAAGAAGATTTTTGAAAACATAAAGAAGAGGTGCTATTTAGTATTAGTCTTTTAAAAATCAAGGTTCATTCCTTTAGCTGTTTATTGTTAATATTGTTATGAAACTAAGTTTGAAGGAATATGGCTTACAATTATTAATCATATAATGATTGAAATTTGATTTAGATAAAACTGCTTATATCAGATTTCTCAATGAGAATGATTCTTTAGAGGATTGTCTTTAATACCAAACTCTCTCCTTCATTACCAGTTGCCTTCTGACAAGGGACAATGGTTGTCTAAATATTAATTTGCCATATGTTTGATTAAAAATTCATGTTAAGTGAATTCAAAGATCAATAATATAATCAGTTTTGATTTTAAATTCACCATAATGATTGCTTGTATTGCTAGACCTAATATAACATGCTATATGGCCAATCTTCTTTTAATTCATAAATTACTATGGACCAAATCCACTTATGGGATAAAGTACAGGGTGCAACATAAATTCTATCCTGTTGGTCCTGTTGAAATGGGAATACTAAACATCAATTTATATTGAAAATAATTTCCAAACTGAATGTGGAATTTCAGAACTTCTTAATTGTCACTCTGACTTTGCCTTCAGTGCTAATCAGTACAATTCCTACAATCATCATAATTCCTATCAGTTAAATTGTTTAGTTGCTAGAACAAATATACGTCATTCTAAGGGGGTCACTTCCATTCATGGTAATGTGCACATACAAGTCCGTAAATGATCATTTCTGAAGGTTTGAAGAAAAATAGGGAATTTTGTCTATTCTGTAAGGCCACGTTTCACTGGGCTCAACTTTTCTCACAGGAAAAGTAGATTTGAAATGTCTGTTCGCGTTTAAACTGGTTTAATTAGAATCTAATGTCATTGTGAGTAGGACTGGCGTGTTGTGTTTCTACAAATTGGTTAAGGTGTTCAACTAACCCCAGCTCAACATTTCAAAGTAATCTTCTTTCTCCAGCTATTAACCAATTAAAATGTTGATTCATTCTTCTAGCTTCTGCTAGCATATAAATAGTTGGTTTATACTAACTACTCTGATGTCCCTAAAACAATTAATACAGTTTTTACACTCTTTAGGTTGAAGTGATATTTCATGCTTAGTGTGCCGTCATAGGCCTACTTTGCTAGAACCACATGTGGTGGTTAAATATTGCTATCAGCATTAGAAGATTTGCAGCCAAATGTACAGGGTTCCTAAGCATAGTCTTAGCCAGTAGGGCGTCTGGGCGTCATTGGGTCACCAAACCCTCAAAATTCACCACTCAGAACACCCAATTTGTGAGGTATATCTAAAATGTCAATTTCAAGCATAAAATTAATTGAAGTTTCATAGTCTTCCATGAAAAATTGGATGCCCCAAAATTTTACAATTGCCAATTTTTGGCACTCAGTTTCTAAATTCTGCCTAAGACCCTGCCCCTAAGTATAAAACCTATGCTGTTGACTTGGTTAGGAAATTGATTGTACTCCCTCTCTGCTCCTAACCACAGATACATCACAAAAACTACGCAAATTTTATACATATAAGCCCAGGTCTCAGATGTGAGAGAGATTATTATTTAAGTAGGTAGAATTTAATCAAAGTTTTCTTTTTAGATTTACGTCAATATTTTGCTCTCAGAAATGATTTTTGATAAAAGATAGCATTTAAACAAAATATAGCAATGGTATTAGATAGCCGTTTTCCATTCTTCACTCATTTACTACTGGTTATTTGGATATTTACACTTGTGCTTTATTAGTTATGCATTATAATTTGCATGGCATGGCTTGACTCTGTTGCCCACTTTTCTTATAATTACTTG